>JAGHQL010000155.1:0-61407 GCA_020080175.1 Glutinoglossum americanum
CACCCCACCCCTTGCCTCCCGTCACATCTCCCGCCAGCCCCCACGAAAAAAATAAATAAAACAAAAAAATAAATAAAACCCCAAACGGTCCCCGCACGAGAAAAAACCCGGAATAACAGCACAACGTTCCGCGGTTCCCCGCCGGCCCAGCCCCCACGCAACAGCGTAGTGGGGGGGAGGGGGATGCGTGGTTTATGTCAGGTAGGGGGTTCCGCCGCCAACGCGCAGCAGGCAGGCAGGTAGTACGTACGTCGTAGTTGCAGCTGTTGGAGGCGAGGGCGGGGACCTTCCGGTACTGGACGGGGGACGCGCCAACGTTATACCGTGTGTTTGTGCCGTGGTGTTGGGATAGGAGAGAGAGAGAGGTGGTAGGCCGCTGTGTCCTATCCCAGTAGGCGGCAGCGAGGAATGACGGCTGGACCGGCGCGTCCTGTGCCGCTATGGAGGACGGGCGGGCTTGTTGTTCGTGCTGCGTGCCCACCTTGAACCCCGCTCCCTCTGGAAAAAAAAAATAAAAATAAAAAAAGTTATTGCGCTCCGTATTATCTATTCGCATACCCATCTCCGCTACAACATTAAAAAAAAAAAAACGTGTGTATGCGCGTATACGTACATCTATTTTATTTTATTTTTCATTTCTTTTCCCCAGGGGAAGAAGGGTACCTCCGTATCCACTCTACCTCTGGTGAGAAAGAAAGAAAAAAAAAAAAAAAAAAACCTCACACCGCCTCTTCTAAAGAACCCAAAAAAAAAAGGGGGGGGAAGGAGGGTTGGGTTGGAAGAATACGAAGGAGGAAGATGGAACAGAGGGAAACCCCCGGCCTCGCCGCGATTATGCAAAAAAAAAGACCATGTGCTAATAGAATATCCTTTTTTTGTATTTTTGTAC
The DNA here is from genome assembly GCA_020080175.1 of Glutinoglossum americanum. Classification (NCBI taxonomy): domain Eukaryota; kingdom Fungi; phylum Ascomycota; class Geoglossomycetes; order Geoglossales; family Geoglossaceae; genus Glutinoglossum; species Glutinoglossum americanum. Next base: position 890 of record JAGHQL010000155.1, read on the forward strand.
CAGGCATAAAGGGCAACAAAAACACCGCTATGCCAAACCCTGTTGAAACATAATAGAGAGAAGAGAGAGGTGTGTGTGTGTGTGTAGGAGGGGGCACACATTACTATATAAAACCCATATGCAAGTATCTCTTTTTTTTTTTTCATGTGTATATAAGGCAAGTTTCTTCTGGGCGCCTGATGGAGTAGAGAGTTAGTTGGTATTATTTTGTGTGATGAAAATTTCTTTTTTTTTCTCATAAGCAAAAAACTTTTGGGTTTTCTTTTCTACATGATAATCGCTGGGACTGTTGTGTTTCATCATGTCAGCGTTGCCCGTTGGTCTGGATATACCCTCCACGGCCGCCGTTAAAACAGGGGCGGGCCGGGGAGAGAGTGGGATAAGCTTACCGTCTACATTCGCCTTGATCGTCTTGTGTGGTAACACAGCACCGCCGTTCACATATACCTCGTCCGCAATCGTTACATCATCCCCCAGCACCGTGACGTTCTCTAACCTCGCCCACCGCCCTACCGTGCTATTCCATCCAACAATCGTCGATTTCACCCAGGCGTGGTCCTTCACCTTGCTCCCGGATAGCAGAACGCTGCGCTGCAACCTCACGCCATCGCCGACAATGACGTTGGGGCCGATAGTTACGTTTGGGCCAATGCGGCAATTCTTGCCAATTTTGGCCGTCGGGTCGATCAAGACGTTGCCGCCGTGGACATAGGATTCTGAGTGCGGTGTGAGGAGTTTGGAGTTGCGTTTTGCGAGAGAAGAGAGGTAGAGGCACGTTCCTGCAAGGAAGTCCTTAGGTTGTCCAACGTCCATCCAGAAACCTTCGAGGTCGAATGAATGCAGTTGGCCGTCAGCGCAGATGGCGGGGAAGGTCTCTTGCTCGATGGAGGTGGGGCGGAGTTCGATACGATCGAGGACGCTGGGGTTGAGGATATAAAGACCAGCGTTGATGCGGTTGCCAACGAATTCTACGGGCTTCTCAACGAAGCGGTCTATGCGGCTTGTCTGACCTGGCTTATGGACTACGACACCATATTTTGAGGGCTCTTCGACCTTGGTGACGACGATGGTGCCTTCGTCTCCGTGTTGTTTGTGGAAAGCTGCCAACTGTTTGAATGGGTAGTCGCAGATGACGTCTGAGTTAAGTACAAAAAACGGCGTATTGTCCTTCGCGAGGATCTTCTCTGCGAGTTTGAGCGGGCCAGCTGTCCCTAGTGGCTCAGCTTCGACGGAGAACTCGATCCTGACGTTGTATTGCTCTTCATACTACACGGAAAACAGAACCGTGAGTCCCGGGTTTCCAAGAATATAAATCTAGGGCTGTTGGTGCTCCTAGCAGAAGTTAGAGTAACACACCTTCTTCAATGCCGCAACCATGATGTCCGGCCGATAGTTGACCGCTAGAACGATGTCCGTCACCCCGGCAGCGGCCAAACTCTCTACCTGATGCAGAATCATTGGTCGGTTTGCAAACTCCACCAAGGGCTTCGGAAGCGTTAACGTCTACACGACAGGTCAGTCTAGAGCCACAACCCCTTCCCCACTCGCCATTGTCCCCTTGCATTGCCACTACCCCCTCGCTGGGGACTTGGAGAGTGTGTATGTGCATTAGGCCTCTCTTCCATATAGATATGACAGCGAAAAATCCCATATCCCGGCGGGCTGGGAGCCTTGCCGGACTGCACCTCATCATTGTCCGTGGGAAGCTAAATCCAGGACGACCGAGTAATAAAAAAAAACTGTACGTACGAGGGGACGCAGGCGGGTTCCGAACCCTCCAACGAGAATGAGAGCTGGAGGTTCGCGGAAAAGAGGAAACGTCAGCGGAAAGGAAAAAAATATTGGAGGCTCTGGACCACGGGGGAGGACAGCTGTCCGAAAAACATACCTTTCATGGTGGTAAATGCTATTTTCCCTTTCCTTTGCTCGAGCGTAAAACAGGCTTTGCTCAAAATCTATGAAGTAGGAGAAAGTTGGGGTTCGAGTGGAGTAGCGGTCAGTTCAAACTATGCTGAGATGTGCGTGATCGTGTAGTAGTGAAGCAGTGGTTCGTGTGCCTAAGTACTAGCGGGAATGTAGCCCACGACCTGACAGACAAGCTACGGTTTCGGTTAAAGATTGCCCGAAAAGCACAGGTGCCTATATCAATTTCTGATGCGCTGTCCTCCGGTGGTTCTTTTTAAAATCTACTACCTTGCTCAACTCTTATGTCTCCAAGAGAAAAAGAGAAAAATCGTTCGGGTGAGGAATATTAAAGAGACCTGCCGTGGAGATGCCGGGTGGACAGAGTAGCCTATGTCGAAAGGGGTTGGGTACTTGTTCTCCTGCTGTGGGTCTTGGCGTGGGTGCATCCCTCATCGATTCTCTACTTGACGCTGCTCCGGCTCTTCGTGCAACGGTCAGCTGGCCAGGCAAACCAACCACTCTCACTGGACTGGGGCACGTTTACGTTCTTCTAGCAGCGGGTGACTTTGTGGTTTTTGCCTCTCTCTCCCGTCCCGGAGCCAATCTCAAACGCGCTCAAGGATATGGGCTGCTAATGGCTCGGGTCTCTTTTGGCTGGAAACGGCCACATGTTATGTTATTCTGCTGCGGGTACCAGGTCGACTACGCAGGACGTGGGGTGCGAGTGGTTGCGCTTTGAGCGAGGAAATGATGATATAGTCAGGTGATGGGAGATAAAGTTGCCTTATCCCTTCCAATTCGCCTGAAACGAGTATCATACACGTAATAAAAACCGCTTTTTTTTTCTTTATTTTATTTTATTTTGGTTTTCTCATGTCCCCAATAGCTCTTTTTTATACCCACCGACTTGCCGTCCGTGGACATTAGACGTTGTCCGTCTTTCGTTGTAGATGGAGCAGCTCCTCTGTCTCGTTGCTGCGGAGAAACGTTGGCATGCAGGTCCAAAATCCCGCAGACCGGGTTTGGACCAGGTCTGGTGAAGCGAGGAATGCCCTCTTGGGAATTGGTACACCAATATGCATGGCCGCATCGCGGCGGCTGCACATGAAGACTGGAGGGCTGGTTGATCATTTCCATGTACGGTGACGAAAGAGGTCCATCGCGGCATTTTCAATCATGACGTTTTAATTTCAGCCACCAGCTAATACCACGTTCTCCATGCGTCTTCTCAGACTTGAGCTGTCCTCTTCTTCATCCTCCAAACCCACTTCGATCTCCGTCTTGGGCCTGCTCTTGTTTAAGCTCTCTAGCAGCATGCAGGCTTTGCATGTCTCCTGGCTCGAGAGATAGCCGCAACGAACACATTGGCCCATGTTCTGCCGTGGGAGTTTGCGGGTTTTGCGAGCATCTTGTTGCTGATGCCGGCGGGTCGTATTCTTCTCCTTCGCTGAGATGCCGTTGCTTGTCGTGATCGTCGATGTAATCTCAACTTCTCTCTCCCTAGCTGATTCATTTTCAACTAATTGCCCCTCCATATCCGCCATTTCACCTCCACTCGACCGGCCCCCGCCACTGCCACAGCCGCCAGAACCTTCCTCTTCACCACCTGCTGGGGTGGCTTCATTTCTCCCAGCACAGTGTTGAACATCGCTAACCCCCTCGGGCACCAGCTTTGCCATGTCTTCCCCGCTCCTTACAACGTCCAGGATTGCACTCGGCCGTACCCTTTCCAGGTTTTTGATCAAAGCCCGGGCACTTCCGCGAAATGCTTCAGGGGAGTAAATACACTCTGTTGAGAAGTAATCCAGCTTTTTGTGGTGGGCGTAGAGCACAATCTCCTTCTCGTAGGCATATTTTAAAGGCTTCGATCGTTTGATCGGAGAGGAGACGGAGGAGGTTACGATATGGGTTGTTCGGGAAAGTCGAGGGAGGTCGCCGCGGAGTACTGTCGAACGCGGTCAGTGAGTACGGATGCTTGAAGTGCTGCTAGATAATTTCTCTTAACAAACCGGGCAATTAGAGCAGTTATACCTACAATTCATTAAGACCGTCTCCGCAATATCATCAGCGTTATGCCCAGTCACTACATGGTTAATCCCTAGTCTCGTTGCTCCTCTATCCAAAGCCTGCCGTCGAAAAACCCCGCAGTACGTGCAATTCCCCTTCTTACCCACCTGCTCGACCACTTGATCCATGGTCCAGCCATACAGCTCGTCATAGCCCACAATACACAACTCCATCCCATACTGTACCGCATTTCTCTTCACCGTCTCGAGTGAGTCATCTCGGTAGCCCTTGATGCCCTCATCGATCGACAACAGCACAAAGTCGACGCCATAGTTGTGCCGCTCGTTAAGCGTCTTAAGGACAGATGCGAGAACGGTCGAGTCTTTGCCTCCGGATGCGCCGATGGCCACCCGTTCTCCACGCTCGAAGAGAGCGTTGGTCGTGATGGTGTGGTGGATTTCTTCTTCGAAGATCGAGAGAAAGCAGGACTTGCAGAGCTTTTGGTGGTTCTTTGGGCGCACGATGAGTGCTCGTGAGCTACAGAGGGCACAGGGGCTTGGAGGCATTTATGTTGACGGCGAGTTATCTAGTTGAGAATTATTTTTTTGTCGCCAAGTCAACCTGGTGATATAAAAAGCACACACACCGATTACTGGTAATAAGACCTCGGAATTATAAAGCTATTAAATTAGGTTACGATTAAACTGTGCGAATTAGTTGGGCATGAAGTAGTAGCAGCAGCAGCAGTAGCAGCAGCATGTCAAGCAAAGCCTGCTTCCACCTTTCACTTGTTACCGTCGACGAACTTACGAGTTTACAAGTCACGGAGAAACTTGTCCTGCAAGTCTGAATAGACCCTTTAGCTTCGGAACGATTTACTGATAAGGCACTTGTTTTGATTGTAATGCATAAACTTGAACCAAGACACGATTCAATCGCGCTCACTGGCTCCTACTGCTAATGTGAAATCCCCCTTTGAAGAAACCCCGGAAAGATCCTCACCTAATCGTATAAGACGCCCTATGGCAACTTCAAGTGGTCTGAATGGGAATGTGCTATGAGGGCTCGAGGTAGAAGCAAGAGGGGAATACAAGAAAAACAACGCAGCAGAAAAATCCATAAGCTTTTACGAAACAAGCTTCAATGGGAGAAAGAAGGAAAGAAAATGGTAAATGTGCGACGTAAACGCTCAACCACTTCAATATGAAGCCGTATATTGCAAGTCTAATGAGAATGAGAATGATATCCATATCCTGAACAACGCCAATCCTTCTGTTGCTAGTATGACCCACAATAGATCCCACATCCTCAAACTATGGGGGGGGGGGGGAAGAAACGCCAATGCATCTATTACCTCGCACTCATACACTACCGTCGCCATCAGTAAGCACTACCAAACAACTCTTTATCGCTCTTCGTCATCTCCTTAACTATCCTCGCCTGTTCCTTTTCTCTCACCTTCCTCTCCGCCTTCGTCACTAGTCGCGGTGACACTGGTGTGATCGGGGTGAATGGCATGTACGGAGAATAAGGCGTCATCGGTGTCATCGGCACGCCTGTCCTCGGAGTCTTTGGAGCCCTCGCCCTGGCTCTCTCCAACACGGTGATCTTTGTGCGGTCCGAAGAAACATGTTCCCGCAAAGGTAGCGAAGGATAAGATTGGGATTCCTCGTCGATGCGATTTTGCCCGGCGGGATCCTCGTGATTGTGTGGGGTAAGGGGCTCCTCATCGCTTTGGCGTCCCGCGGACATGGGTGAATTGATGCTCCCAGTGCGACCTGACAAGTTGGAACGGGTAGAAGCTGGACCACCCATAAATTGAGAGTAGGAGGGGATATGGATGGGATTGCTGATGGGTAGCCCACGGACGCCACGGCGTTTCGAGCCGCTCGAATTGACAGAACCCGCGCGGCTGTGCTTGCTGGTGATGCTGGGCGAGCGAGGCGTGGGGGCTCCTCGAGGACTTGCGAGAGGACTGGAGACTCTCGGAAGATTGGGGGATGGAGGACCAGGGGACGGAAGGCCCGGGGATGAAAGACCCGGAGACGAAAGACCCGGGGACGGGAAACCTGGAGACGAGAGGCCTGCAGAGGTGAGACCTGGAGACATGAGGCCTGGGGACATAGGAGATGCGAGACCTGGGGACATAGGAGACGCGAGACCTGGGGACATAGGAGACGCGAGACCTGGGGACATAGGAGATGCGAGACCTGGAGATGCGAGACCTGGAGACGCGAGACCTGGAGACGCGAGACCTGGAGACGTGGGACTCGGGGATGGGAGGCCGGGAGATGGGATGGGGCTCTTGCGGTCATGCTCGTTGAGGGAGGTTTTGCTTCTGGTCTCATCGTGGGCCATGACAGCGGCATAGAGGCGTTCCATATCTTCAGCGCGCCGCTTCTTATCCTCCTCGATAACCTGACTATCGAATGTCCCCTCTGAGCCCGAGCCAGGGCTCACCGGCGAATGATTTTCCTTCATCGGCGATGTAGGGTTCGACCATGGCTTCCGGAAATCCCAAGGTTTAGATTCCTTAACTGGCGATGTGACTCCGCTCGAGTGCCACGGTTTTTTGAAATCCCAAAATTTGTTCTCCTTCGGGGATTTTGGCAAGTTCGAAACCATTTCGAGGTCTCCGAATGTGAGAATTGCAGCTCTGTGTCTCGATGGGCGACCGACAAGTAACCACAGGAGGCCGAGAACGGCAAGTGTGAGGAAGTATGCGCCGACGATACCACCGATCTCTGCGGGGAGGTACTTCTTGTTGCGCAGAGCGTTGCGGGAGAGAGGTGGACCTTTTTCTGGCGGCGGAGCTGGGTCGAAATCGATGCCGAGAGGATTACTGGCGTGGACAAGGCACCCAAAGAGTACTAAAAGAGCTGCTGTACAGACGGCTCTCTTCATGGATGACAATGCTCGCATGCTGGGACACAAGACTTATCAATCCCTCGAGGTTGCTGCGACGTAACAGCAGAGAAGACAAGGAGAGATGCAGCGACTGCTGAAGCATATCTGAGGAGGAGCAGGCGGCTATACATAGTCCTTTTCGCAGTGTGACGGGACATGGTTGGAGGGCGAGTACCAAAACCCCTCCCCGGAAAGCGAATCGTTGGCTTGCCCGCCTGCACGGAGGATCCCAAGCACTTGCAGGAGCCCGCAGAATGGCAACAAAATCGACATGGGGGCTGGCCACAGTGATTGGCGAGGTAGGAGAGCGGGTTGCATCCAGGCACTTGAATGCAATAAAAGCATCGGCTGGAACACGAGAAGGGGAGTTGGTGGGTCGGTCGCACGTTCCTCTTCCGCTTTTCTCTAAGCGCCCACCTCGTTACCCAATCATCGCCCATGCGGCACAGGAGGCACAGAGGGGAGATGTGATGAACTTGCACAAGCTTGCATGTGCTGTGATCCTTCACTTGCATTGATTTGTGAATGTGGGGCCACTTCCAGCCTTTCCTAAATATTGTCCTGTGATCGGTTCGATGAAATTTGTTCAGGCTCGGATTTGAGCAAGAGTATTGATCGGGACTAGGATACAAACTATTCCACCCCCCGCACGTCAAAACGTTACGCGCCAGACCACCCCACCCGCACATAACGCCCATCACACCCATCCATCACCCATCGCGCCAGAACGGAATGCAGGTGCAAATGCTTATTGAACCGCAGAAGTTTATCACAACACATCAACGTCATCGTCGAGTGCCCTTCCCCTTTCGGCCCTTCTTCAATGATGGGGCATCGCCCACTGTGATTGTGCCCTCCTGAATATCCTCGCCCTGGTCCTTTAGTTTCTCCTGCGATGAGATGAAGAACGTCAGGTCTCGATTCTGTTCCTGCAGATCCGCCGTCATTAGCTTCAGACCCTGCAACTCCTTGCTCATAAAGTCAATTCTTTCCATGAGGCTGCCATTCATCGCTTTCTCTTCCTTCCACTCCTTTTCCATCTTCCGAGCCATGTCACCTAGTTTCTCTGCCTTTCTCTCCGCCCTTTCCTTGTCGCGCTCAAGTGATGGCATAACATCCTTTATTAATTCTCCATACTTCCCCTGAAGTTCTTCTAATTGTTGCATGGTACGAGACGCAGCCCCCGCGGCTTGGTCAGCGTCGTGCGCAGCCTTGGAGGCTTTATCCGCTGCTTGTGCGAATTTCTCCTCATAATATAGACGCTGCGAGTCCAACTGTGATGTCAACAAGTAGGTATATTCCATACCGATGTTGTCGAGCTTTTCCCGAGGCACGTAATCGCCGCCTAGTCCTGTGTAATCGGAATTTGCACCCCCGCGAGAGTTTGCAAAAGCGGAAGGCAGTTCCACCAACTTCCCATCAGACTTGTTCTGTATTAGCCGGTGGACATAGCCATCACCTGCGTAGTCCCACACCCGCTGGGTATCGACATCCATGGCGTAACAATGTGATGTTTCTTGGTAGTGGGAGAATGCGTGTGCTTCATCATATCGGCCGCAGCCTACATTGCCACATATCAGACTTGTCGCAAGTTAGTTACTATTTCCGCGAAGTGTGGGATCCTGTAGATATTGGATAAGGTAGCGGCGGTAGAGTGGAGAAAAGATGCTGACCTACCATATCCACAAGTTCGCTTCCGACCCGCATACGCTACAGGTGTTCTCGGTATTCCCTACAGCTGATCCAAGTCCGCCCTTGGCAACGCTTAATCCATCGCCCTGAGTGTAACGGCAAACTGGGCAGCCGCTTCCCTTCCATTTCTGGAGACATGCGCAATGAAAAACGTGTTGACATAGTATAGTTAGTAGGCCGGTCGTTTCATCCATTCGCTCTAAGCATACTGGGCAGGTTGGCAACTCGATCAACGCTGGTGTAGGTGGAGCCAAAGGTTTCGTGGATAAGGAAGATGATGCAACCGAGGAAGCTGTTGTGGGTGTTGTACCTGTGGGCGAAACTGCTACAATGTTGGGTGTGGGTTTGGGTGTGAATGGATCATGTGTCATGTCTGGAAAGCTCGATGGGTCTGCAGTGGAAAGTGAAGGTTGAAACCGAATCGACTTTACAAAAACGACATGGCAATTCTCAGGCTAATAGTTCGGATCAGCCATAATATCAAGTATACCAGCGCATCTAAGCTCCCTTACCTCCATGCTGTTGAAAACCTTGCCATTCCATTCCCTCCTCCACTCTCTAGCCATTGTTGGATCTCGAAACTTCATGAGCACCATATATCTATTGATGCGGCCTGTCCGAATCATCCTGAAATGGCTGACTTGGTCTCTAGTCTTTTCACCTACAAACCCAAGAAAATCTGAAGGCGTCAGATAAGAAGGGACAGCGAGGATGCACAAAGTAGTGCAATCATCAGATAGCGTGCTCTTCTCGTTATCAGTCGCCAGAGCACCTTCTCCCGATTCTGATGATCCCTCACTTGAAGGATTCCCCTCCGTTGTATCATACAGGCCAAGCGTCTCCTCCGCATCCCGGTAGAGATGAACTATGCCCCATCCAAGCTCAGTATTGCGAGGATCTGAAGGTACGAACCTGCCCATTGTAGCGAGACCTCCAGATCCAACGCCTATACCATTGTCACCATAGCTGATAGACTTGCCTCTCGTCCTATCGCCTGCTGGTATTTGTGATGAGGCCATGTTGATACTCTCGATAGAAACGCGAGAAAAGCGCCAGTCTTTTGGGGGATGGTCGGTATGCTTAGGTTGGTAACGAGGTTTGTCTTGGAAGACTGAGACAAACCCATGAGATTGACCCGTAGGCTTTTCAACTGTGGTAAGGCCTTGTGCGGCCTGGTTGAGTCTCGCTTGGGCCTCGCCCTTCAAGGTATACGAGCCGCCTTCAAACGCCGTGCTCTTGAATCTTCCGTGTTGTTTCCTGCCTGAGCTCTGTGGCCACCAACCGGGACTTGTGTGAGACGGAAATGACGCTTGAAATATATCTGTGCCCGGAGGCGGCAAAAATATATCCCTTTCGGCTTTGCTCCCCCGGTGTGGATATGGGTAAAGCTCGAATGCTAGGTGAAAAAAATACGATGGCATGGGGAAAAACCCTTCTCTCGCCTCATGAAGTCATCGGTTGTGGCTGCATAGAAATTTATAGGAGCTTTAGAAATAATCCACGGGTTTCTTTGAGGCGTAAAAGTCACGTGTTTACACAAATGGTTCAATAATTAATCAACTCTGTAGAGTGTTGATTCGAGAACTATTGAGATTTACATGATTGCCTGTAAGGCCGAGGCGATTGCAAACCATTTCGCCGGCACCCCGAGTACGATGCAATGATCAGATCCCCCAGAGCGCTTATGAACAGCAAATTGAAACTTTAGCAGCAGAAAGAAAAGCTATGGCAATCATCTACTGGCCACCGCGGAGACGAAGGACCAGATGGAGAGTAGACTCCTTCTGGATGTTGTAGTCTGAGAGAGTCCGACCGTCTTCCAACTGCTTACCAGCAAAGATCAGCCGCTGTTGGTCCGGGGGAATACCCTCCTTATCCTGAATCTTGCTCTTGACATTATCAATTGTATCAGAGGACTCAACCTCAAGCGTGATCGTCTTGCCGGTGAGCGTTTTAACGAAGATTTGCATTCCTCCTCGGAGGCGGAGGACAAGGTGGAGGGTGCTCTCCTTCTGGATATTGTAATCAGAGAGGGTGCGACCATCCTCGAGCTGCTTGCCGGCGAAGATTAGACGCTGCTGATCCGGTGGAATTCCCTCCTTGTCCTGAATCTTTGACTTAACATTATCGATGGTATCCGATGACTCGACCTCTAGAGTGATGGTCTTCCCAGTAAGCGTTTTAACAAAGATCTGCATCCCTCCGCGGAGACGGAGAACAAGGTGAAGCGTCGACTCTTTTTGAATGTTATAGTCAGAGAGGGTGCGGCCATCTTCGAGCTGCTTGCCGGCGAAGATTAATCGTTGCTGATCTGGGGGAATTCCCTCCTTGTCCTGAATCTTCGACTTGACGTTGTCGATGGTATCCGATGACTCGACCTCAAGAGTGATGGTCTTACCAGTGAGTGTTTTAACAAAGATCTGCATCCCTCCACGGAGACGGAGGACAAGATGAAGTGTCGACTCCTTTTGGATGTTATAGTCAGACAATGTTCGTCCGTCTTCTAGTTGCTTTCCAGCAAAAATCAATCGCTGTTGGTCCGGAGGAATACCCTCCTTGTCCTGGATCTTGGCCTTCACGTTGTCAATGGTGTCAGACGACTCCACCTCCAAAGTGATAGTTTTTCCGGTAAGCGTCTTCACAACTGTAGAATTAGTTAGCCTTGTCCAAATTCGTTAGCGAGTTCAAAGCAAAGGCACATACAGATTTGCATCCCTCCGCGGAGACGAAGGACGAGATGAAGTGTAGACTCCTTCTGGATATTGTAATCGGATAGGGTCCGACCGTCCTCAAGTTGCTTTCCAGCGAAGATCAAGCGCTGTTGATCCGGAGGAATCCCTTCCTTATCTTGGATTTTCGATTTGACGTTGTCGATGGTATCAGAAGACTCCACCTCTAGGGTGATGGTCTTGCCGGTGACTAAAAATGCGAAATGTTAGTTTGATGCAATGTAATCAGTTGACGCGAAAGATAAGTAGCGGGTTACTAACGGGTCTTGACAAAGATTTGCATGGCTACTAAGACTTTGGAAGTGTGAAAGTGTATGACGGTATTTCGAAGACGATAGAGTGCGTGTTATCACTGAAGAGGCCAAACTTGGTGGGAGTATGAAGTTAGAAAAGGATGACAATGAGGCGAGGAGGGTTCCCTTTATATATGGGTCGGTGAATGACACAGACACAGCCGTTCCAAATGTTGCCTTCGATTACGCGAGCGACTAGGCACCAACCAATGAGAACGCCTTAGGCTACCGATGACCGGAAAAGAAGGCGCGAGAAAAGGCTGGAAACAGATACGAACGAGCGTACTTGCTCATAAATCGCTGGGTTTTCTTTTGCAATTACCAAGGCGTTTTGCGGTGGCTGGGGTCGATTTCTGCGGGCTGTGGTGTCACCTCAGCCGCGCCCTGCCGACATGCCTCACACAAACGCCTTCTTACGTCATAGTCGGACACTCGCGATTGACGTCGTAACATGCGTACATTGAGGCACGCGCGAAAACTTTTGAAAAGCTTTTCATACTGATCCCAGGTCCCCCGGAACTGTTTTCCGGTGTTTTGACAGCTTGGCCACTGAAGGCCTTCCAAATCTTTGATGTTTCTACACGTTCAGGGCATGAAATACATCGCAGTCATCCAACAGGGTTTTTTTTTGAAAAGACACTTAAGGGAAAGAAATACCAAAGACGCCTTTCGCAAATTGCAGTCAACGCATCATCTTCGTACATCTCATGACCGTTGTCGTGATTCGCTATGCAAAGCAGCCATATCTTTGCAGCTAAGAAAAAAATAAATATTCGTGTACAATATACCAAAGAATGTTGCCAGGGTATGATTGAGGATTGAGAAATGAAAGCCGAAGCGAAGGTGGAGGTTGATAGAGCAAACCGCATTGAAAATCATAGGAGAACCCGATGGGCCGGTGAGTAGAGCCCTTAGCTGCTCCGAGAGGCACTCAAGAAGCACGGATGACGAGCTTTGCGAGGAACTTGTTGGACAAACTGTCGAAATTATCCCGATCGAACTTAGAATCTATTCGGGACTTCAGATAGCCCTCTGAGTAACAAGTTAGATTTAAGGTTCTGTGTAATAGTGGGGTAGACTGATGTCCTTATGGAGATCCGTACCATATTTAGTAACATGAGCTTGCATTTCAGACATGGCATCGCAGACCGCTTGGTTAGAGTTTAATAGGTGGTGGTGTTTACGTGTGTCCCATTCACTTATGGCAGGTAGCTTCTGTGAAATGGCGGAGAAGAGGCCCACAATCACGCCGACAGGTGTGGTCTCCATATCGTTACAGAACTTCTGAACAGCGACAGGATCCTACCGTTCCATGTTAGCACCACTGAGCTGATCGTAGCCAGAAGGCCACTGCTGTACTTACCGGTACTCGGTAATGACAGTCGAACTGCATCTCCTCCCAAACCGCAAGGAGGATGGCGGCTAGTAAGAATATGGTCGGCCAATTCTTCAGTTTGTCTCCATTGTAGACGCCATGGTACAGCTGGGAGAGCTCCTCCAAAACGTCTTTTTGGAGTTCACGCCACATGTCTGCCAGAGCACATTTGACCTGGAAGTTAATCATAACTGGAGCCACAGTCTTCCCCTTAAATCTAGAGTTCTCATCACGGATTTTGCCAGCCATATTCTCCTCACCCGTAAGCCCCTCGACCATGGTAATATGCATGGTGAGGTTGTAAGCAAGAACCAGTTTCAGGGCTTTTCGTACTACCGGTAACCGCTCGCGGAGGTAGTATCGATGGGCTGTCTTGAGAACTTCAGTGAGGAATGGGGTACCCGCGAAGTATTCGTCAACGAATTTTTCAAATGGACCATCAATGTGCCGGTCGAGGTATTCCGCGAGGAGGCCAGTAGAAATCCCTTCCATACCAGCAGACAACTTTGCAGTCGAAACACAAAATTCTCTGGGTGCTCCATGTTCTTCCTCAACCCAATCTACAGAGAAGCACTTGTCGTCCCGCACGTACACCTCTCGAGCTTCTATCGGGAGAACAAACCCATATCCGTGAGTGATATAGAGACGTCTCTCCGTGGAAGCAAATCCTTTGATATTGCCAACAGAAAATCCCAGGCTCACATGACGCTCGAAGTCCGCTTTCCAGTCTTTCATGAAGTAGGCGATATCCTTAATATCGATTCGTGTACATGGGACTTGCCAGAGTCGCGCGTGCGACGGCTGACATCCACCACAAGGCTCTCCTTTGTCACACTTATTTGGGGATTAGCGCATGGGAGTGGGGGATTTCCGTGGTCTGTTGGATATCTTACCGTCTTCTTTAGGAATTTACACCGAAGACATGCTCTGAGTTTCCGGATCTCACTGGCCTGCTTTCGTTGCTCCGGCAAAAGCGGCCCCCTTCGTCTTCCCACACGCTTCTCCGTGTCCTTCTTTCCGCCTGCTGATGGTCGTCTGATAAGCGGTTTCGTTGCTTTATCTGTCGGGCTTTTCCGAGACTGTCGCCTTGCAGGCGGCGATCTCATGCCTTGTGACATCGGTGATGTCCTTATCGGAGAAGGCCTTATCAGTGGTGACATAGACTTGATAGGAACCGGGTCTACAACAGCTGAGGGACTAATGATAGGGCTGATACTCGGACGATGGCGCTGCTGCGCAGGGCGGTAATATTCTTGCCCAAACTCCAAATGGGATTCGGAATCTGGGGACGTCAAGGGATATATGATTTCTTCATAGCTGCCGAAGGTTGTGGAATCGGAGTGAGAAGAGTTGGTCCGGACATGCAAAGTTTGTGCTGGATTGAAAATTGCACCATTGTGGTTCTCTGGAAAGGAGTCGCCGTATGTTGGAATATCAACTGTAGCCCATCCGCTTTCGCTGTTGGAGCTATTTAACGACCGCACTTCGAGGAATGTATCCGTAGGGGAGCTTTCGGGGAGACCTCCTGGAAGGGGCATATCTGCATACAGTCCGTCGAAAGCAATAGACTCGGTCTGATAGTCTTGCCAGTTGGGCCAAGCTATCGATTCTGGAAGTTGTGAAAAGAGGCTACTCGCGTCTAGGGGCTGGGTCGACGGAATGTACTCGGTGGGCGAGGCTTGGTACGGTGCCCCAAAAGATCCCGTCAATTGCGACCCCAAAGAAGTGGCATCGTGAGTATACTGAAGTTGAGTTGCAGGATGCGAGAACCATTCCGCCATCAGTGTCGGGGAATTATTTGTCGCCTGAAACCCTTGCCCGCCCGTCTGTAACGGCGTTGTCGCTCTCCTGACGTTGCTTGATTGTGACATCGTCTGTTCCATGGGCAATGGCCACGACGACCTCGTGAGATAAGACGGGAAACGTTCTTCACGAGAAACAAAACCGACGTCGATGAGACTATCGGCGGGAAAATCAAGAGTCGTCATGGTGAAGATCGGGCGGTGTAAGATGGTATTGTAACGATGGGTTGAAGGAGGAAGCCGAAGAGACTTCGAGTAGCGGTGTCCGCACTAAAGTGCGGTGTATGGGAGGGAGCCACGACAAAGTATGGTATCGATTGCACCCAAGTCGCGCACCTCCTCCTCAAATAGCGGTGTAGCGATTTCTCTCCACCTTCGCTAGTGGACCCAGCCACCAATCACGCCGCGTCCTCTCGCAGTCTTACTGCATGAAATGTGAATGGTTGGGTGTCAAGATCCCTGGCGGCCAGATCCCCGGGCTGTTACTGGTACTTAAACCCATGAGGGGGACGCAGGGAAACCTCTTGTAGATATAACACCTCTCTTCCGAAGCTGCTGATGCCGGGAGGCTAAAGCCAGGCGATCTGATCTTTTGAGGTGCATGAGGCGAGCCTCTCATCCCGACTCGTGATATGACCGGGAAAGACCCTTGGTCGGCTACTCCGTTCTAGGTACTCGTACGCTTCGATATTCATGGGATCCTCATGTAACCAAGGCGAAAGGTCCCGATAAAACCCCAACCGATGCGGGCGTTGACTTCTTGTGGTGCCCCGTGCAGACACATATTTGACTAGAGAAGAGTGTGGACATTTGTGTCATTCACAACCGGCCACTCTGAAAGCTCCACAGGGCATAAGGCTGGAGGCTGGCTTGGTCGTGTTGATGTTGCCCCATCTCATCGTTCATGACGGGCTGTGTACGCACTCCTACTCTCTGCGGCATAATCTTGCAATCTGTGTGATTGCGCGATAGCTGCAGTGTAACCAGAGAAAATGTCGGGCGCGGAGAATATACTTGAGCGGGCTGAAGCGATATCTCGCCAGCCAACCACAGTGGAAACTCCCGGGATCACGATCTACACCCATGACAAGAGGGTCCAGCTGAGCAGCAGAGACACGGTCCGGACCCGAAGAGGTTAGTAATTCCCAGGATCACGTGATAAAATCTGGACAGAGCCCCAGCAATACACAGTACAAAATACAGGAACCACAATGATGCTGTTTAACTCTATCCAAGTGCCCAGTGGGTTTAACACCCCCACTGCATGTTCTATCTTATATACTAGAGGCTATCGAAACCTGCGCCTATCACGTGCTTGAATCTAGCCCGCAATCAAGTCGGCTCGCGAGAACAATGTCACCAACCGCGCCAAAAAAGGCTTTGAGCAAAGCTTGAAAGGCCAGTGAGCCAAAACTTGATGGTTATAAAGATAAAGAAGTCCGGAGTCCATCGTAAGGTCATATTCATACCAAAAGGAGGCTCTCAATCTACTTCACCTTCGGAAAGGCTAAGAGAGTTATTATCAAACAACACAAACAGTGAGCAACACAATATTAAGAGCACAAGCTCTAAAAATTTCGAAGACGCGGAGGAGGATAATCTTCTCTTCTCCAGTAATCATACGATGCAGCCTTCGGATGATCCCTTTGTCCCAAAACTCTTTACTTCCTTACCTGCTCTCCGCGACTTGTTGAAAACCGATTCCTCCGACGTCCAAGATATTACAATTCAAGAATGCCTGCCTTTTCTTGCAGGCAGCAAGGGTAAAGGGAAATCGACTTTCGATTTCAATACCCGTGGGGTTCCCAATCTAGATCGCAAGGCACATATCGCATTTTTACATAGCAGTTTGGGGGAACTACCTGCCGGGTTTGTGGGGGTAGACGCTAGCAGGCCATGGATGCTCTACTGGGCTTTGGCGGGGTTGTATCTTCTTGGTGAAGATATATCGGCTTATCGTGGACGGTGAGTATATCCTACTCTAATGGAACTTTCCTAGGGGCTGTTCCCCGCTATGGCTGTTCGAAGCTGTCCGTCCCGGATAAACATCCCACTAGTCAATTCGTAGAGAGGAATAACACTTAACCGGCCCAAGCAAGTATTCTAACAGATTGCCCTGGGCAGTGTCATTTCAACTCTTACACCAATGCAAAACCGCGACGGAGGCTTTGGGGGTGGGCATGGTCAAATGTCTCATCTCGCGTCTTCCTATGCGGCCGTATTAAGTCTGGTCATAGTTGGAGGAGATGAAGCTCTTGGCCTTATCGATCGCAAAATGCTGTGAGTACGGCGCTTCAAGCAAGTCTAGAGCTGTCGCTAATATGGGTAGCTGGAAATGGCTCGGGGAATTGAAACAGCGGGATGGAGGCTTTACACTTTCTGTGGGTGGTGAGGAGGATGTACGGTATATACCCATCCTTGATGCTCACCTTGTACATAACTGACAACGTTAGTGGGGCTTACTGCGCAATGGTGTTGATTTCCCTCCTTAATATACCCATTGATCTACCATCATCTTCGACAGCCAAGATCAGGGATGAGGATACGCTAGTTACAAGGCTTCCAGAATATCTCTCGCGATGTAAGTTTTACTACGGGGTGCTGTCCTGTCTTAATTACTAGTGAATTATAAGAGCTTATTGTTGTAGGTCAAACGTTTGAGGGCGGCATTTCGGGATCACCAGGCGCAGAGGCCCATGGGGCATACGCTTTCTGTGCTCTGGCATGTCTTTGCATCCTAGGCGAGCCTTCGGATGTTCTGCCGCGGTGAGTCACCCAAGTGTAGTTTTTTTTTTTTTTTCGGTCGTCTCCAGCTGATTATAGCACAGGCATTTGGATTTACCGCTTCTGATATCGTGGCTTTCTTCAAGGCAGCATGCCCCCGAAGGCGGCTTTTCTGGTCGGACTAATAAGCTCGTTGATGGTTGCTATAGTCACTGGGTGGGCGCTTGCTGGCCGCTGGTTGAGGCAGCTTTGAACGGGCCCCAAACAAGCACGGAGTCCACTTCACCAGTGGTGGGCAGTCTTTACTGTCGTGAAGGCCTTGTGAGGTACATCTTATGCTGTTGCCAGGCAAAGTATGGAGGACTACGTGATAAACCTAGCAAGTAAGACAGCCCATATGTGAGCCCCGACAACTTCACATCACTAGAATCGTGCTAAAAAAATTAAAGACACGCCGACTCGTATCACTCTTGCTACGTTTTGGCCGGACTAAGTTCTGCCCAACACTATTACTACTTTTCACCAAAAAGCAGATTCGATTCATGTTTTGCGTTGTCTTCAGCTTTCCATTGGGAGGCTTCGGAGGTTATCCCAAAACCTGACGGTAAGGCTGAGGACACAGTGTTTGATGAGGAAGACAGGGTCAGGCTGATTCATCCCGTCTATGTACTGCCGTGGGGGTTGGCAGAGACGACACGGGCTTGGTTCAATGGCCTAGATCCGTCGCTAGGGTAGTGCCATGTACCTTAAGGATCTGTTGTAGGCGCAGGCGTTGATGACAAAGGACTTGTTCGTATTTGAGCTACACTCTATTTTTCAGGCCAGGATAATACCATCGTTCGTTTGGGACCAACGCGTACTACACGTACCAACATGCAATTCCGTGCACTACAGCCAATAGAGCTTGCGGAGTAAAGATACGCTTCCTACCCTCAATGTCTGCCAAGGTCAATTTATAGCGCATGAGATACGAGGAGCTGTACATTAGATTGAGGTCAGGTGGGGCTGGCCGTGAACCAGGGTCGCTTCTCGCTTTGGGGATTCGCTTTCTCCACCTGCGCCCGTTCCGGTTAGCGTTCCGATCGACCTCACCAAGACATCTCGATGAGGAGCGGACGTAGAGGTCTCTGGCTTATGGCGCTGGTACGTGCCACAAATATGACGAGCATCGTGAACGACATCAGATGAACACGTCTCTGTTTTGGGGTTCTTCCAGGAACGCCGAATACCATTCGTCAGAGTTCAAGCAGGGGAACGGTTATATTGAAGTACGGCTGTCCCTAGCTGCTGGCTGGCGTGCATCTGCAGAGCATGAAATGAGGTTGGCGAATGGCAGAACGCGAATCCCTCAAAGTACCTGCTTGCCTTTCGGGGGAAATCGAAAAGTATGCGACAGCATGCTCTGCCTCTTAAATGACACGGCCCGATTGGCAATCTCACTGAGTTAAGTTCACGCGTCGTTACCTGTGAAGGAAGAGGATTGTTGGATTGCGGTCGGTTATCATGAGGCCTCAAAGCCGCATCCTGATAGCCTCGCCTCTTGGGATGAGGACCAGAAGATGGTTCGGATCTCCGCATGTTTTCCTACTGAAAGCGGTCTTTGACATACTCGTTCACAAGGTCAACCTAGATGAATCCGCTGACAAAATATCCCTGGTGGCATTGTTCTACTTTGGGAAGCTGGCGCATATACTTGTGCTGGGCGAGACGGTGCAAGCGTTTTGACAACTCATCAATGCATCGTATGCTTGTCGCTGCTGACGAGAACCCCACTAATTACTCACACTCCGGAAGCATATCTCAAAAGTCGCAAAACGGGTGACCTGGTTCTAGGCATCAGTTTGGCCACTGGTTTTCATCTGCATCGTGTCAGTCTCCTCCCAAGTCTGGATCTCAAGCGCGTTTCTCGCGCTTCAAGGACCGTGAGCGGTCGGATGAGGCTGGCACTAGCGGGGCATGAGAAGATATGTAGCCAATTCCATGCCTCGTCAACTGACTGCTTTTGGGGTTGAGGTAGAGTACCTCAAATACACTTACTTTTAACTTGCGATCCGTCTAGGAGCGTAGGCATATAGCTGTCTATCTTGACGGCTTATACGTTTACTCAAAACATGGTGTGCATTAGCGGCCGATAGATTTGATCGGGATCCTGGGTCCAAGTCGTGACCTGAGTACCGCATCTCAGGGTGCCTTGTTTCTGGCGCCGATATTTCGCACTCGCATCTCCTTTTTCCCCTCTAAAGGTAGCCCTTCTTGAAAGGAGGCAATTACATCTAATTTGCCACTCGTCTGCAGCTCTAGGGATTTATGCCAGGCTATTATAAAAAACTGCAAGGCAGCCTCCCCTTTTGGGGTGATCGCATCTGATTTACTTCGACCGGGCCTGTCTTTGTTCCTAGCAGACAACTACTGGAATCGGAGCACGCCAACACATCACTCTTGGATCATCCCATCAGAGCCGCAAGACGCCTGCATTAACACGACTTCGGATGGCCACTGTCATACGAAGTGGAGGACCCGTGGCTAGAATGGCATCCGTTTTGCAACGGACCCCGCAAATCATGCTCGCAGCAATAAATTACGCTTGCTTCGCTGTCCGTGGCAGCAAATCCTCTGCAACCCCTTGACCCGCCACTCAGTCACCTTGCCATTCGCCTTACTCCTCACCTCCACGTTTTCGAGTTCTGTTATCAACCGCCCTTCTTTGATAGCCGCCGGCTACGATCGAAAAACATTCTCCGACTGAAACGATCAGGTATGTCCGCATAAACTCAATGCCCAAACATTGGGTAACCCCGGCTTACCCACGCAGTCAATTCAGGCTCAAGGACTACTCGTCCTACGGTTTCTGTACCACATCCGAACTCCCAAGATATCACTGCCACGTTAGGCGTCATCTTAATCAGTAAACATGTATTACATCCTATACCTCTCGAGTAAGTCTTATCTCCATTGCCTTGGACTCTGTCTCTCTATTCGTCCGGACGCCCTACAATCTCCCCTTTTTTACAGTTTCCTGGAGGTGGTTGAGGCTTGGTTCTGGGGAGACTGCTAGTCGGAAATCGGAATCTCCTATAATGCAATGCCATATATCTCATATGAATGCCTTACGGCCCTCTCGTAGCCCTCCCGATGTATGCTATGTTTTGTTTTCCGGGCTGTGGCGCGTCTCTCCCCGCGTTGGATGCAACCAGGCGATCGTCAGCGCCCAAATGCATGGCATCTCGGCGAGGATGACAGCATCTACTTCCAATGGGCGGATGTATTCGCTGTTGTTAGACCAATGACTAAGATTCCTTTTTGTGTCTAGGTCTATGCCGTAGGCGGCGCTGGCCAGATCCGTTGTACGAGAGCTACCGTACATCCGCTGGGTACTGCTGTACCGTCCGCGTCAATCACCGGGAGTACCAAACAGACACGGTGTACGAAACCGAGTCCCTGGCTAGGGAAAACGCCGCCATGCGGGCATATCTCATTTGTCGGAACTTCTCCGTCAATGACGGTATGTACCCGGGGGGTCTCACAAACGGCGTTATCCAGGGGCTACCCGTATCGTCGAATCCCGGCCGGCGATCGACTTACATGAATGGCTACGCCATCGCCTCCTCGACTGGTAGTGGCGGGTATAATAGCGGGGGTAGCAGCCCAGACAGCAGCGACAGCGGCCGCGATCGGAACGGCGTCATCGTGGACAGAGTCGCCAGAGCTCTCGTTTACGGCAGAAGTGGGATCTAAGGGCCACGGCCTATCGCTGCACCCGTACGTTCGGGTCTGCATCCGGACTCCCCGAGAGCTGCCTCATTGGACTTGTTCCGAAAAAGTACACTGATATTGGAGGGATCAAAAAAATGAAGAAAACAAAAGCAATCTATGATGCACGATCACTGACGATACGATGTTCACGCACACCACGATCTCTAACGACATGACGACACAAAACGAATCATCGGTTGGGCGAGTTTGGCCTTTTGAGAAAAAAACGAAAACAACTAATGACCTACGACCATTAATTGCGGTCCCCAGTCCGCTTTTTGTCTGTTACTGTCCCTTCAGAAAGGACATTCTTTCTACACCCGCTCCTCCCCTCCCGCATCTTTAACTCCCTCTTTCTTCCCTTACTTCATTCTTCATTCTATTCTCCAGGGAGGATTTTGGGTTCCAAGCAAAGAGTTGTTTTCTTGTGTAATTTGCAGCGGGCCTAGCGACGGTTTGTTTTTTCGGTTTTGCTTTGCTGGCTGGTAACCTGTCACTTCAGATATCCCGGAGGCGGGGTGTTTTTATTTGGGGGGAATCTTCTTCCAGCCACGCGACTTCTATTCTAATTGGGCATTTTGGGGGACTCTTGCAACAGCAATTAAGGCATTCTGGGGGTTAGGTTTTGGTTGTCGACGGTACAATCGTTTAGCGTCATGAGCGACTTCATTGAAAGAAAGGTCTTTATTTCCACTATTTCCTTCGTGAAGCACTCGTTTCAGTTGGAGGGATATGATAATCCTCGGTGGCAGGCACTTCATAGATGCGAGAAGAAAATCCAACAATATTTGCAGTGTCTATCAAGAATGACATTTATTCCGCTCAGAGATTAAGACCGAGATCGCTCCGGACCGTCTATACGACTAGCTACAACAATAGATCTACTCAACGGGATTTTTTTTTTAAAAAGAAAGTGGGAAAAAAGCCTTAATTAATTGCGATCCGACCTTCGTGCCGTCACTGGAGGGGGGAAGCGATGTAGCGCTGTTGCCGGTCTATGGCGAAAGGGATGGGATTTGATTCGGCACTCTGCCCTTGCTCCTCAAATCCTGGAGCTCCGATTTTGTCTTGGCATGCTGGGTTTCTAGACCCAATAACATCTCCTGGAGGATGGATGTGTGGTGCTCTTCGGCAGCTAAGCGTTTTTCCAGGGCTTTGATCTGTGCTTCGTGTCCCTCTTCCTTTCGGGCCTCAGCGCTCTTCAACTCCTTGATCTCTACCTCCTTGTCCTTCAAGCGGGTGAGCAGGTAAGCGTTCTTCTTCGCCCACGTCACCGCCCACTCTTCGTCTCTCTCCTCAACTGCGCTCTTAATGAGTCTCTGTGATTCGTTCTCGATCCTCCTCATGCGGTCAAGCAACTGCTCATGATCCATTTTCCATCGAGACTCCCACTTTTTGTTAACTTCTTCCCGGGTGTGCTCAATAGCCTTTTTGTGCTCGTCCTCAGTATCGTCTTGTTGCTGGGGCCGAGTGTTCCCAGGGCGATTCGTCCAAATCATCAGACTCTCTCGCAGCTCCCTGAGTTCTAGTTCTAGGCTCTCAATCTTCGCTTGCGATGCACACAGCATGCCTTTCAACCCTTCGTTCTCAGCTTGGAGGTTTGGATTTGGATCAATCCCGGGGGCTGGGTTGAGGTCGCGATCTCCACTAGCTGACGCTAACGCAGCATAGTGCTTCTCTGGGTGGCTATTGGAGTTGGATTTTAGGCTTAGTTTCTCTGCTCTCCTCTCTATCGCCCTCCTCAATGTGCTTACGTGACGTAATTTGAGGGGAGGGAAAGAGAACGATTTCGCTTCAGGGGTGTCCTCTTTCCGTAGAACCGGTACAGGGCTCTTTACTATTCGAACTTGATGCTGTGCTCGAACCAACTCGGTTTTCAGATCCAAAATCGTCCGTGCGAGCCCACGAATTACCTCTTCCCGCTCTTGCATCTCCTTCTGATGGGACTGATCTAGCGTTCGGACAATGCGGCTATAGTGAATGCTCAAGTCGTTTTCGCTATCCATTGCTGGGGGCGGTTGGACGCCAACCACAGCCTCATCTATCTGAACCGGACTATTCAAGACCATGGACTGCGGAGTACTGTCTCTGGAGAGGGCAATGCCGCTATCATGGGGGACAGGCTCAGTTCTTAGGTGTTGCGTTGTTCCAGGCGAAACTGGCCTATGAAATAGCCTCTCATTCCTGCCGCTGGATGGCTCTCTCGCCCGCACACTGCGAGGAGAGAGTTCTGGCGTGCGAGGGATTTTGCCGCCAAGATCTTCAGATGAAGGGAAGGTCCCAGTTGAGCCTTTGCCGAAATATGCAGGCGATTGGGGTTCTGCATCCGGTTCAGCAGAAGGTAATCGAGAGTCTGACGAGCGTGACCACATGTCACTGCCAGGACTCATTGGACTTGAATCATTCGCGGTTTGACCCGGGGTTGTCACCACACGGAGTTTGATTCCGCCTGACCGGCGAAGGGGCGGGTAACTAGGTGATCCCGGTGATACGGTTCTCGAGGCTGAAGTTACGCTTGAAACGCTACTGCTTTTGTTGTGTTTTTTAACCGAAATAGTCTCTTTTCCAGGCGTGAAAGAAGGATTCCGAGAGACACCCACAGCATTATCCGAAAGCGGCAAGTCCATGTCAGGAACAGCCAGTTCAGCTTGTGTGGGATGCAGTTCCGGGCCAGTGAAATCCCTTGCCGCTATTACTTGAGGCGATAGTAACCGGTGCCCGTCTGGGTGTCTCTGGAGTCCTGGGGTGGCGTCTCCGTAGAAGGTTTGCGCAGATTGAGTATGATCGGGGGGAACGTAGCCACTATGTCCACCCCAATGCCTCCCGCCAGCATAGATTCCGTCATTGCTATTGCTGCTCTCGTTGTGATCTGTTGATATGCTTGTTATAGTACGAGTAGAAAAGACGCTTGATGCTCTGCTGGCTCGGGGGTCCAATGTCACCATAAGTTCTTGAGCCCAGGCGGGGTACGAATCCGGTCCAGAGGTCGACAGCCCTGGACCATATGGCACTCTCGCTGAAGGATTGAACGTAGGGACATTTGGAAAGGGTGTAGCTGAACCCTGCCTGCTCCCGTTATTGACCCCGCTAAACTGTCTGCGAGCTTCGTCAGAGCTCGCCATGTTGCGGGTCGTATTGTCCAATAGCTACGGGATTTTGGTATTGAATAAAACGAGGGTGGGTGCAAACCGCTGAATATTCACGAAATGGAGGGGTCGGAAATCACAGAAAGCACTCGAAACGAGAGAACCCGCAACGTAGAGATATGTTGCTAACAATGAAGCTGAAACAACGGAAAACACATGGTGAATATCCAACCTGGAATCCCCAACTCTGAGAGACCCGTAGGGAGAGGACCTGGATATTTTGAACTTGTTAATTCCGCTCTTTGGGTTATGGGGAAGGGGATCCTATATTCAGCTCGGGCAGTTAGGCAACCGACTTTCAGCCCCAGCCAGTGGGAGCTTCTCCGCACGCTGAATAATCGGGCGACCAAGTGATGATGGCGAGTCCCAGCGAAGAGTCCAGCTTTCGTTTCTGCCTTGCAGCCCTCTGCACGGTGCTCACCTGGGTTCTCTATGGTTTTGGCTCTAAAGTGCCCGTTCTCGCACCCAGACCTTTGCGGATATGGAAAGTGGCCACTCAGGCAACAGCGAGCAGTTGACGGATGTCGTGTATAGGATGAGGAAAGCGCTCTTCCGGGTCACGATCGAATTGGCTTGTGTATTTAGTTTGGAGCCTCATCAATCCCGATCCAACAGCTGTGCCTTCTGTGCCTTCTGTGCCTTCTGTGCCTTCTCTCATTTGCCAGTCACGGGCCATCTTCTTAGGCCGCCCGAACCGCGAATCGCGAGAGAATCGCGAGGGAATCGCGAGGCAATCGCGATTGACCTACACCAAGTAGAAAGATCTCGAGATTCGCAAGAGGATCCTTGCCTATGAGCACTGGCCATGCATGTATATATGCATATGGAGGCTGCCCAGGCTGCTCTCTACTCGATCGGCTCATGCGATGTAGAAACTCTATGAAACGTTACCACCACACTTCACATGGGCCTAGATGCTCCTCTGATAGCTCCTCATGCTTCCCCGAATCGCCCGGAAATGGACTCCATCGTCCCCGTTCCCTTTCGCAGATTGACACCTCACCTGCGTCCTGCACCTGCGGGATCAACTCGACATCTACAATACAAGCGCACAGTCCACATCTTGGAGAAATTCCTCGCTAACCGTTTTAGTCGATATCACAACCTGTCGGCCTGTAGATTCTCACCCTCAGGTCCTCTACTCTCCTACCTCCTTGTCCCTTCCCGATCTAACAACCCTTTATCACACCATCTTTGCAGTGTGGCCTCGCTGTGGCGGCTTAGCAGAGTTCAACCCATCCAGCGGCCTTGCGGGAGAAAGTCAAGATGTCGATAAAGTCAGCGTCCTTCCCCAGCTATGCACTGCTTCGCATTCTCTATGATAGTTGCCCTACTGCCTTCTCTTTTTCTTTCTTTTTGATAGTACCGCCTTTACCCTTTTTTGTCTCTGCGCGCATATCCGTCCTGGTCTCAGGGCAGCACACCTCTTCTCACTGAACCCTCAACGGTTGTTCAAGATCAAAAGGAAAAATGCTAAAAAAACAGCGCGAGGTGCCAAACAGTTGGGTTATGCTCTCAGATACAGAGGGCTTCGTCCGTCTGCCTGGAGAGCGTGTCTTATATACATCGCCTCCCCGAACAACCCTATCACTTCAGACGCCAAGCACGTATCCCGGCGTCCAACCACTTTCTATAAGTAGCGGTGCTGGTTCCGCACACCTAACCAATCAACGAGTAAGCCCTTACAAGTGGTTCGCTCACGATATATTAGCTAACCATTGGGTCGCAGATAGTGTACCTTCCCGCATCTCCCACCCCGACTCTCCGATCATTCTCAGCTCCTATCCTCAACCTCCACGACACACATGTCTCAGCGCCCTTCTTCGGTCCAAACGTTTGGACTGCTGCCCTCCAACCCGTCACCGGCGGGGGCATACCACCTACTCAATCAATCATAGAGCTAAAGATGGTCTTCAAAGAAGGGGGAGCATTTGACTTCCACCAACACTTTGAGCGGGTCAAAGAGCGTCTCCTACAGGCTATGGATGTCGCTAGAGAGTCGGGCAATGGCGAGGCAAGCGCAGGGGCGAACCTTGCAGGCGTCAACCTCGCGGCAGTGCATCTGGAGCAGCTGCCGGCTTACGAGGAGACTAACCTTAGCTCTATGTCCCCGCTAGATGGTTTTTCGCCCCACCCATGGAACCCCGCACGACACGATAGCGGGGCTGCCTCTAGCTCAGACGGCCAGGGCAGTAGAACGTCACCATTCCCGGGAGAACGCCCGGTGGAAGAACGCTTCGAACCACCTATAGGACCGCCACCTGGGTACGAGGAGGCTCAGGCACAAAGTGTAGGGGACGAATTCGAGCGTAGGCTTCGACGAAGCAGGTAATATCCCCGGCGAGCGATCTCCGCGCGTCTAATGTTGGCCATGCCTTACGGCCTCAATTATGGTAGAGGTGATTCAGTAGGCTGGGTGAAAGGCATAAATGAGGTTTGCGTGGGGGTGTACTGGACGGAAAATTATTTGCTTTTTCTTCTCCCTTCCTCCTTTCCTTTCTACTCTCTAATTCCCTACATCCCTTGATGAGAATCGTCAACCTGGCCGAAATCACCCTCTAATAGTAGCATCACAAATTGTATCATATCCGAATGCTTTCCCGCCGCGGAAGGGTGACTCACCCTTCGTTCTAAATGCGCGGAGTGAGCTTGTAGATATCACCAAAAAAGCAGCGTGTGAAACAAGAATTAATGTTCCACTTCCAACCTCCATTAATTTTTATCCCCTCCCGTAGCGTAAAGGAAAACATAGCAAAATAACATGAGAAATCTTGTCCTCTGCTTTAGTGTCCTTGTGTTTCAAATTTTCTACATGGGAAGAAAAAAAGTAATGAGTTTTTCGGTTCCTCTCGAGCTCTGATGGGAGGAGACCTGCACGCTCAGCATCTATTCCCATGACTGGGGATCTCGCGACAAGGTGGGCGCCAGAGTATTAAGGATAAGGCAGAAATGTATAAGAGAGCCAACCTCGGCCGCCCAGAATTGAGAGAAGAGTATCGGGAGATGCCATGAGGCGCGGGTGCTATCTTAATAGTCTGGCCTAAAGCACACGCGCAAAGAGTATGAAAAACTGCGGGAAAATAGACCCTGGGGAAAGAAAAACAAACAGCACCAGTGTCATAACGAGGGTCATGGTCATCATATTTTACGTGCAAAAAGGCTCTGCATAAAGGTAAAGTCTGCCAGCTATGCCACATCCAATATTCATCCGGCCGACAAGATAAAAAAAAAAAAAAAACATGCTCTACTCTTATCAGCGTCGAGAGATACCTTGTTTAGCCTGGTCATAGTTCGACTAGCTGTCAGCGTGATCCGTCATGCCGATTGGAGAGAAGGGGAAGAAGCTGAATCCGGACTTACTTTCATTTGCTCAATCCTCGCTTTGAGCTGGCTAGTAACCTCAGCCGCTCTCTTCCAACTCTCAATGCCATCCCCGGGGGCTCCTCCGCCTCCCTCTCTCGCCGGCGTAGGACTACCTCTTCCACCAGTTGCAGTTCCTGAACTCAACCCGGCCGACAGCGGAGGGGAAAGTTTTCCACGATAGGCTGCAGCATCTAGACCACCGTTCTCTTTCTCCTCGCTCATGCTCGATGCGAACGATAATCTCTTTGTGCCTTGTCTCCCATAGCTTCCAGTATATCCGGTTGGATCATACCTCCCAGCCCCATTCATGCCGGCATCACGGTATATTTGCTCTGAAACGTCCGCTGGTGCCGGGCTAGTTGCCCTAACCGCTCTGCTCAGTTCGCGTTTCAGTCGTTCCATCTCTCGCTGTTGCTTATGGACCATCTGCTCTGCAGCTTCGTGGTCGCTCCGCGCTCTGACGAGTTGAGTTTCCTTGGCTTTGATGCTTAATACATCCCGAGTGTGATCTTCGATCAATTGCGCGTTCTGATTCTGTAGTTCATGAATTTGGGAATTGAGTTTGGATCGTTCGGAACGAAGGTCCTCATTTGCCCGCTGCAAACGCTCCTTTTCTGCGCGGAGTTCTTCAAGTTCTGCTCGCTCAATCGCGCTCATACCCGCAGCAACGACCAAGGAGGCGGAAGATGGTTCAGTTGCACCGACGGCTGCTGGCGGTTTCCCTAAGGGCCTCCCAGCCAATCCTCGCCCAGCAAGGCCAAGTTTTGGAGCTGGTGGGGGTGCTACTTCTTCCTCTTGAGGTGGGGGTGGCTGTGACACTGGCCGTCTTGGAGATGATAGGTTTGGTGGAGCAGCTCCCCCAGGTCCAGCAAGCCTCTTCTGGGGCTTCAGTCCCCCCCCAGGTGCGGCGAGACCAGATTTCGGTTGCCCGCCGAGTTTAGAAGGGGGGTTTCTGCTCGTTGGTTTTGGTTGGAGAGGTGCGGATACGGGTTCTTCCACTGGAGTTGGAGCACGCGGCGAGGGTTTCTTCTGTCCGGGTGCCGGTCTCTTGCCCATTACCTTCTTCCCCGGAGCACCCTTTGGCGCGGCGGCCACTGGGGCCGGCGGTGGTTTCGGCTTATCCTTGGCCTTGACCTCTGCAGTCTCAAAGTATTCCTTGATCTTCGTCTTGCGGATCTCGTCCAAGCCATCTAGGTAAGGATTCATAGCTCTCTCCCCCATGATCTTCATTAAAGTACCCAAAATCTCGGCTGCTCCTGACCTTACGACTTCACTGCTATCTGTCAGCTGTTTGGTCGCAGCATCAGCTATAGATTTAACTTCTGGTTTTTGAGGGGCGTCTCTCGTAGTGCGTAAACATCTGATCAAGAAACGAAGAGTCTCTAGCTTAACCTGAGGATTCTTATGTTTGAGGTACTCCAAGGTTTCCTCTAAGCAATCTGTCAAGCTTGTTGCCACGAATACCGAGTCAAGTGCTTGGCCCAATGCGTCCGCCACCGACTGCTTCTTTTCTTTCAAGCGATCAAACATTGGTGCCATAATTACGGATCGATATCTTGGAAAGCCCTTACGGAGGCCTTTTGCAAGAACATCAACACAGTTTGCCGCAACTGTAACAACTGCGATGTTGGCGTCCTTCATACATTTTGCTAGCGATCGAACAATCTCGCCGAAATCAGCATCCTTGATTCGCGGTACATTCAGAGCCGCGAACAAGGCATCCAGGGCGTCTTTCCGGTCTTTCCACTTTGTTGATGATACGTTTTCCTGGAAATCCTTCGGGATCTTAGACATGACATCTACTGGCTCAGCAAGGTCGAACGCATCTATCTCCACAGCCTCCTCTTCGGCATCTGCACCAACTTCTTCCTCACCAGCAGCGGCGGTCACTGCCATAGCTGCTTGTTGAGAACGGAGATAGCGTTCTTGTTTCGGCGTTGGCTCCTGCTTAACCTTTTCGAACAGAGCCTCCAAGTCCTGCTGTTGCACAGGCTTTAGCTCTCCCCAAAACATAGGTTTCATCGCCTCTCTCAACCACCGGTAAAATTCCACCGCGAGACCCTGGGATTCCGCTCGAACGTTCTTGTCTGCATGACCAAAGACTTTTGGTAGAAGCTTCAGCACAGGCTTCGGGTCGACAGTCTTGCATCCGTAAGCATTATATATTGAAGTGAGGGCCGATAGTGTGGCAGCGATGATTTTGGGCTGCTTGTGCGAGAGGAATGGGATGAGATCTTCTATGATCGGTCCCGGAACGTCAAGTTCGATGTAGAGGAGTAGCGCTTCCAACGATTTACTTTTCGCTGCTGCGCGGGTAGAAGAAAGGCCTTTTTCGGCTATCGAGGAGATAGTAAGGTTTCTAGTTCTAGGTTGAGGCAAAGATGTTAGTGCTGGGCCTAAGTAAATCGACGATGGCGAAAAACATTAAGACCAATATACTTGCCTTGTGCAAGCTTGCCTGCCTCCATACTTGAGGAAAGAGCATAAGGCAGTGATACCCTCCTGCTGAGCGGCGACATTAGAATCTGCTACAGCACCCTTCCACAAGCTCGGGTCTTGAAGGAAAGGAGCAAAGGCTGGATCTGATTCGTCAGGCGTAGCTTCAAACAGCTTCGCAGCGTCTTCGTAGGCTTGCTTTCGGACTTTCCAGATCTATAGCGCAACTGTCAGCGTTGACCGATGGGGGGTACCCATGTTTGGATAAGTGAAGCCTGGATAGATCAAAGCAGGCCAACAGACCTTGTGAGCAAATCTGTCCGATAACGGCAAAGAGCTAAAGTCTTCCTCCTGGTCTGCCATCTTCGGCAGTTGCTGATTCTTGATCTTTGTTGTCGTGAATTTCTCTGATATGCGTCTAGTCAGTTTGCGTATCGGGTTGGACAACATGAAACTTGTATTGGTTAAGGTAAACCAAACACACGAAGAATGAATGTATCAGGCCAGGCTCCGAAAGAGTCAAGGCAAGGTAAGGGCCGACATGAAGGTAACAACACGTGCCTTAGAGTCCGAACGTGAAAGTTGGTAGTGAACTATTCGGAGGCCGCTTGTGACAGCGGAGTGCAACGTTTCCCACCGTGTCCACTTCCGTCTTATACAAACAGAATACGCACAAATCCTACTCACGTCAACTGCTGCGCCGTGATAAACAGTGTTCGTCGTTGCAAAGCAGCGGTTGTGAAGCGATAATGACGAGTAGGAGAAATCGTGGTCAGGCGTCGAGTAAATAAGGTGCGAGTGGGTTGTCAACATTAGTTGCGCGCCGATCGAGCGTTGGTTGCCCCCGTCACACAAACGACATCCCTGTCAAGAAAAGTCAGGGGAATTTCTTAGCGCGCGAAGCAATAGGAAACTCCCCACCAAAACACAACAATCTTCTCTTTGAGATAGTATTTCCAGTCGGGCTGTGGCAGAGCTTGCTGAGACTACATATTTTGGTTGTTCTTTGAGACGCTCTATCAATTACATTCTGTCAGCGGTGGTTCCTGCCTCTCTGAACATTCTGCGTCCGCCAACATAGATCCTACTTATACCCGTTGACCTTATTCAACATCCAACTCCCAAGGGCCTTGCCACTACGACTGTAATCGCGATACGCATCCTACATAGGTATCGCGTTCGACTGCTGACTGCAAGGGCAATTCGCCGTCTGCCCTAGGCGACTTGCAAACCACTACGAGCACCTACCTTCATGCGTCGTCGGTCGTCATCATGAGCCAGCTCCTGACTTCGCGGCAAGCAGAGGAGCTGTGAGTTCTATCCAGACCAGACCCCCAATATCCACCCGCAAACCCGAGTGATCTATAAACAGGGCATGAGACTAACGCCTACCAAAGCCACAAATCCATCATAGCATATCTCTCAGCGTCGAACCTCCCAAATAGTGCCGCCACATTACGATCGGAGCTTAATATTGGTGATAGCTTTGACGATGAGAAACGAAAGAAATACGAGGGGCTTCTGGAGAGGAAATGGACAAGTGTGGTCAGATTACAGAAGAAGGTTGGTTCCTCTCCTACCACGCCTCTATTCCAAGTTGGATGTTCATATAGTTCTCAACTATACAGATTATGGACCTGGAGTCCCGCTGCTCATCTCTACAGTCCGAACTTGACTCAGCGACTCCTACGTCTCTGGCTCGGAAAAACCAAGACCCAGCATCATGGTTGCCCCGGTCACCAGCGCGCCATACCCTACAATCCCACCGACTTCCTATATCATGCGTTGCATTTCATCCCATCTTTTCGTCACTGGCATCTGGATCCGAGGATACCACCATCAAAATCTGGGATTGGGAGCTTGGAGAACTAGAGAGGACCATCAAAGGCCATACAAAGGCAGTCCAGGACGTTGATTTTGGAGGACCAAGAGGTGGCACGCTATTGGCTTCCTGCTCTAGTGACCTGACAATAAAGCTTTGGGATCCAAGCGATGAATATAAAAACATTCGGACGCTGCCCGGCCACGATCATTCCGTATCCGCTGTCCGGTTTGTTCCTAGCGGAGTTGCTGGATCACCATCCACAGGTAACTTGCTAGTATCAGCCTCACGCGATAAGACGTTGCGGGTGTGGGATGTTTCGACTGGGTACTGCGTCAAAACGATCCGGGGTCATGCGGATTGGGTGCGGGATGTCTCACCCTCCTTTGACGGGCGATGGCTCCTCTCGGCAGGGAACGACCAGACGGCTCGGCTGTGGGATGCATCATCTGGGGAAGCAAAGTCCGCATTCCTAGGACACGAACATGTCATAGAATGTTGTTGCTTCGCACCACCAGCTTCATATGTACATCTGGCAACAATGGCAGGACTAAAGAAAGCGCCGCCGGCTAGCAGCTCCTCCGAATTCATCGCGACGGGGTCAAGAGACAAGAGCATCAAATTGTGGGACTCGCGAGGAACGCTTATCAAAACCCTCGTCGGCCACGACAATTGGGTACGGGGTATAGTTTTCCATCCTGGCGGGAAGTACTTAATCAGCGTCTCAGATGACAGGACAATACGTTGCTGGGATCTGAGCCAGGAAGGCAAGTGTGTCAAGACTCTGGATGATGCGCATGGCCACTTCGTGAATTGCTTGAGGTGGGCGCCAGGAGTAGTCAAAGACGCTGGGACGACAAACGGGGATGTCAGTGGCGCTGCCGTTAATGGCACGTCAGGGAAGAAAGAAGATCCGGGTGGAGGTAAAGTTAACATTCGCTGTGTGATTGCGACAGGGTGTGTGGATTTGAACGTGAGGGTGTTTGCTTCATGAGCGGGACAGCTGATGCGATTGGCTCTTTATGTTGCATTTGGCCAACGGTTTGTCCATTTTGATCGCATAGTCTTTGTGCTTTTTTCGGGGCAGCCACAGGAGTCCTCTCTCGATGGCTGAATGATTGTGATGTCGGGCACGTTTACATGATGTTCTATTTCTTCCTTCTAATGGGTTAATAGGTTCTCTACTGAAAGCCCCGCACACTTTCCCCTATGCCCAGCTATCTAATAATTTCCCCTGAGGAAGGCGTTCCCCGCATCACCGCCATTCCTTGTGTGTCAAGGGGATTCTTCATGTGATTATTCTTGGCGAGGTAGCCGACTTCATGGTCAGAAATTCTTAATAGTTTAGACGGCGCGATTTCGCAACTATATGGCATCCGACAAGATGTACATACATAGTAAACTAGCGCTATGAAGGACAAATGCGACTGCTAGGTGGCAAAGCGTACATGCGCAAAAGCCTGTCAGAGAACGCGCAAGCATTGTAGC
Source organism: Glutinoglossum americanum (assembly GCA_020080175.1). Taxonomy (NCBI): domain Eukaryota; kingdom Fungi; phylum Ascomycota; class Geoglossomycetes; order Geoglossales; family Geoglossaceae; genus Glutinoglossum; species Glutinoglossum americanum. Next base: position 34,332 of record JAGHQL010000155.1, read on the forward strand.
ATTTCAATAGATTTCGTCCAAAAGACCGAAACGCCTTTGAATGTGCCCATTTGCCTCGGGATGACCGGCCTAAACAAGTAATATAGGGTATACGAAGCTCTTCACTTGACACGCGGAGTCTGTGATAGTCGACGCTGGTCCACAGCTATCCTACGGTTCGTGACATCCCTTCCGAAAAGCCCCAAACACAACGGCAACGGCGCCACGAGAATAGCGATGACGGCCTGGAATACCAACGACCTGCTCACAAAAAGTCAGACCTGACCACTTCTCCAAGGTGACACTCGAGCATGGATAGGACCGCTTACCTCCGCATATTCTGCGGTGGATTACCGTCCTTCCCGGCCTTCAACGCATCCGAAATCAAAATAAAACATCCCCCAAGTAACTGGCCCCCCGTCCAACAAATGGTACTCGTGACCTCCGGGCTGACAGGATGTGTTTGCTCGATCAGCCACTCCAGTACGATGGGTACGAGCGAGAAGCTCGCGGCACCCAGTATCGCTGCGATGGCGTAGGGGGTACCGACGGTCTTGGTCCCGGGTGCCCAGATGAAGACTAGGAAGCAGATGGCAATTAAGGGGACTTGTGTTTTGATTGCCAGGAGAAATTTCTTGTAGTGGTCTATTATTGGGGAGGTTATTGCGGCGGTGACGAGGCCGGCTACGATGAGGATTGCGCCGCAGATGCCAGCTTCGGTTTCGGAGAATTTGTAGGGCTCAAGGATCTATAGTTACAGTTGATTAGGTGGGGTTAGTGTAGGCTTTAGTTTTAGTGTAGTGTTACCAACCTGATTTAGGAGCGAGGCGAAAGAGTTGAAGAGTCCGACATAGACGGAGAACTACTATATGCATTAGCTAGCCGGGGCACTTTAGATGGCTTGCGAGTACTGACCGGAATGAATATGAGCCAAAACTCCACAGATTTGCCTAGCCGCCCCCAAGTCTGTACCAACGGGAGTTTCTCCTCCTCTGCAGACGGGCATGGCGGCGACGGCGGTTTTGCGGGGATGAAAAAACTAGGGATACTCGCAACGGTTCCCTATTTGCGGCGTTAGTATAACCCCAAGCTCTACTATAGCAGGCATTCATCGTAGCAAGGGACCACCGACAATTATGGCAACATATAGAACCATATTCGGAATATCGCTCGGGTGGGTTGTGAGAAAAGGGTTGATAAGTTGTCCGAGCTAATGAGAGGTGAGTGATGCATGATGGTCCATAAGGTGGTAGCACTTACAGCTCCGCCAAGGGGGTTCGAGAGTGATGCAACAGCGGTAGCTGAGATTCGTCCTCGAGATGTGAACCACAAATCACTAGAACCACAAAAAGAGATCAGCAATCGACCGTCGGTCAATCATTCCCATCCCGAAGTACACAGGGGCCACACCTATATCTTGTGGGAGCTGAGAGCACAAAAGGCTGCGCCAGCCCGACCAGAATCTGTCCGAACACGACGACGCCAAATCTATTCGCCTTCGCTCCGCCATAGCGGATCCAATTCCCCGCCAGCACAAGCAGAGCGGCTATGATGATTGCGGGTTTTGGTCCACCTCTATTGAGAGTCCAGAGAGCGACTCTAATATGAAAATAGGAGACTTTCGTCAGCGTAACCAGCTCACCCCGACGATCCGCGAGGAGGAGCAGATATACTTACGGACTAACAACGCAGAAGGAGAACATGAAACCGGTACTAAGCCAATTTATGCTGCTCTCCGTGACGTGGAAATATTTCGCTGAAGACTTCGATAGTGGCGAGAATGAGATCCACTACGCGGTTTTCGTCCATTCCAGTTAACATCTCAACCCCCAATCGTTTTAAATATCCCCACAAATCAGAATAAAGGTATCACGCAACTCACATCCCAACTGACGACGATATTTAACAGCACCAGTTGCGCGAGTCCAAACCACCTAATCTTATACACCCGATAACGCGGTATCTCCCCCATCGCGACTCCATCCCCCTCCGCTGCTGGATTCGGCGGCCCTTGTAGATCCAAGGTCGTTAGTTCCTCCGCGACGCCGACAGTTTCCCTCGCCTTCCCCTTTGCGTCACGATTCTGGGGCGCAATATCGTCCATCTTGGTCCACCCGTCTCGCTCGGGTGTTGCTAGCAAGGCGTCGGCGGAGGAGGTGGGTGTCATTGGGGGCGCGCAGGACCATGCCTCTACTTTTAACCGTTTGCTGCTGCAGCGAAAACTTACGGGCACATGGAGGATTATTTCTTGGGGGAGCCTGCAGCGCGTATCAAAGAGGGAAGGGGCAGTCGCCGGCGTCCAATCAGACGAGAATATGAGGGAAAAAGCAACTTTGTGCAGAACCACGTTTCTGACTGCATTGTCAACATTGCTTACTTTAAATATACTACTCTTTACGTATATATGGGCTCGACCAAGGCGATGCACTATTGAAATCAGGCCTTACCACAACCTCAAAGTATCCTTCCTCCCTTGAACATCCCCCTCTCGCACATGAAGTTGTAGTTTATCTGCTACTGAATCACGTAAACCTCTCCTTGTGTCTTTAGTTATAGGAGCCCTGCGCTTATAAAAAACTCGCCACTCTCGCTCTCTATGAGCTATCCAAGCTTTTTTTGTGGCCTTAATTGCCGTTTTTACGTTAAATTGGTGATGCTGTTGGCCATGGTGCTAATACCCGTGCAGCGTAGACGGATCTCCCATGATACAACGACCTTCAGGCCAAAACGTCTGGCCAGCCCGCGTTGTTCGTGCTCTCAAACCAAGGCGTCGCCTCAAGGCCAAGTACAGCTCGGCGGCCGTTGTCATTGGAGGTTGCTGTAGGCGAACAATCGTCTTTATGGCCCATAGGACACCTGCTAGCCAAAGGCCTTATTCCCTCGGCTAGTCGAGTCTATTAGATGTGTCAGCTGCGTGAACTCCTCTCTCAACAAGCATCGAGCCCCTACCCCAGCCAAAATATACTGCTCCCCTGCTCTAGCCCTGGCCTCTTCGCCGTGGGTATGCCTATGACGCTGGGCCGAATCACCGCCTACATGAAGGGCGGGAAGCGGACGCTTGCCCCTGGGTCTGGCAACCATGGTCTTCGTTGCGAGTGACATTCTCTCTCATTCTTCAAGGAAGTGGTAAGCAGCCCAACAGCCACTATAACTGATGGTGCAGGCTTCTGACTTCATAGCCGTAGGAGCCGATGTCATCGCAAGGAGCTCCGCACGCGTAAAAAGCTCTTCAGGAATTGTTGCGAGAAGCTCACTGCGGGAATCAGTCATCGTCTCAGGTATAGTGCAGATCGTGTTTTTAGGCTCTTCCATGGTATTCTGGCATCGCCATGCGCACAGCCGGTCTCCCCCCGGATCCCTCATTGAAAGACACGTATTGCCATCCCGTGTGCACCTGCTCCCTCACCCTCATGCACTTGGTTCTTCGGGTTATCGAGTCTCTTGATGGATCCTCAGGTATTCTCAAGACGAAGGCCTTCCCATACGCGCCATGAATCGCTAGATTGTCCATGGCCTAGTGTTCGATGCTTCATGAAAAGGCATACACATACGCCTCATAAAGTAAGCCCGACATAACCTCACCATTCCTAAATACCGTCTGTCTCCCTTGCTAACCTCTCTCACACGAGGCATGTTTCCTTTGATTAGGTAGAGGAGGACGTGACGAGGAGGTTGTTGTTTAAGGGAGAAAACTATAGTCGATAACACACCAGGGAAGTGGATATTGTGCCTCGGAAATATACAACCTGAGGAGGAGGGGAAAAAATAAGAGAAGCCAGTGCACATTCTGGAAAACCTATGGATGGGAGAAAAAAATTGCAAAATGGTAACACCCGGAGATTCGAACTCCGCGCTCCTACCACGCACGCTCTGGTCTGTCCTGAAGTTGGCGGGAGCTATGCACCAACCCGCTAAGCCATTTAAGTGTTCCTTGGTAAACGTGTACCAAACACGAACTATGAAGGACACTGTTTGTTTGGTTTGTCTAGCCGGCTGAGTAGGGGTTGGTGATGTTATGTAAGCGGGCGTGGATCCCCTCTAGCCTCCACGGGGAAACTAAAACAAACTAGGCATCTACGATCGCGATACGTAGACAATATGAGATAGGCATATGAACTTCCTCTCCTCCGAGATGATGGTAGAGCCGGGCACTTAAGCATCGTTACGCGTATTCAACATTCCAATTTTTCATACAAACTTCTCATGTTTAATTTTTAAGCAGGCCATATTCTCTTCACCGCATGCATGACTAGAAACCGCTCCTTGAGAGAACCCCATCAAGAAGAAATGCCCGCTTAAAAGGGTAAGAAAACCGGTATTCCAAAATACTGTACTGCGATACTAGACGGCATATCATGGTGGAGTTGGGTTTGAAAATAAAATGATGCTTCATCGGTGGAACCAACTGATGCAGCCTAAATGATAAGGGTGATGTTTCAATGCATCCAAAACCCGAAGATAAGCAAAATGAAACGAATGGGTAAGTGATATTCCTCCAGGCAGTGGACAGCCGTTGCAGATAACACCGGATCCTGGACGCCTCGAGAGTGATATGGAAGTGAAAGAAAGAGGCACCGCTCCCATCCAGACAAAGCCGGGAATAAGGCCTCATGATGAAGGTACCATACTATTGCTCAAACCGGACTTGACAGGCATCTGTTGCTTCTTGAGATCGCGTATGATCATCTCCAGTTTCCGTCTTTCTTCTTGTTCAGCCTGCGTGCACACAGCCGTTAGAAAAACGCCATCTTGAAGACCTAGTGACTGGTAAGAATAACTCACTTTCAGCGATTTCGCATTCTCTGCTCGCGTATCCCTCATCATCTTCTTGAACTCGTTTTTTAATAATATCGTGCCCGTGCTCTCCCCGCCCGGGGCCCCTGGAATAACTGGATTCTTCATGCCTAACCCACGAACCTTCTCATCGCTTAGTTGATTTTCCAAAGACTCGATCCTGTCCCTAAGCGAGTCTATCAGGCTCTCCAGCTGCTCCCTCTCTTTTTCGGCTTCAATGCTTTGCTTCGTCATGGTCTCATATTCGGCAATGGTCTCTGAGAGTTCTCGCTGGAGGGTCTGCACACGTACGTTTAGCCCAGCGCTACCTCCATCGGCCGAGTCCATCTCGGCTTTCAGCTTTTCAATATCTTCGAGTAGTAAAGCATTGCGGTTCGCCATGTCTTCAAGCTCTCTCTGAATAGCCGGGTTCGCTGCGACTTCCGCTGCGCGCTGTGCTCTTGTGCCGTACGCGCCATCGAGTTCTGCGCGACTAACGGTGAGCTCAGTCTGCAACCTCACCATCTCTCCCTCGAGTCGTCTCGCCTCACTCTCCGCTGCATCAGCTAGCTTAGTTTTCTCCTCAATCTGTGCTTGGAGCGATGCTTGTTTGGACTCAAAGTCGCTCTTTGCGTTCACAGCCAGAGCTAGCTCTTCCTCAAGCTCTCTGATCCTCACTTCGCCGTCCTCGGCTTTGCCCTGAAGCTCGGCTCTTGTTATCCTCAGATCGTCGGTAATTTCCTCTAGTTCCTCCTCCAGATGGACAATCTCTTCTTGCCTCTGTTTCAACTCCAATTGCATATTCTCTTCTACTTCCCTCCTTGCTTCCTTCTCTGCTTTTAGCGCTGCAGACTCTTCGTTACTCCTTTGCTGTTCCCGGTGGGTGGACTCCCGCCTAGCGTTATCTAAGCGTTCCATCACAACTGTCAGTTGCTCTTGGGCACTCGATGCCTCTAGCTCCGCTTCTCTAAGCATCTTCTTTGTGAGGTCGAGCTCCTCCGTAAGCTGCTCGAGACGACTTCTGCCCTCTGAGATCTCCGCGTCTTTTGCGGCATCAGATTTACCATTGAGTTCCCGTTGCTGCTTAACTTGTCTGTGCAATATATTCTTCTGCTCTTTCAAGTTGGTAGCCCGGGAGTACAGCCACTGAACCTTAGCCGAGAAAGCTTGAAGAGAGAATTCTTCGTTCTGAATGAAGTCTTCATCAGGCGAGAAATCAGCAGCATCGTCTTCGAAGTCTGAGTTCTCAGCGCGTTCCTGACGTCTCCTCTGCTTCCTTTGCCTCGCTTCATCTTCTCCGGACAATATTATCTCCCATAAACCAGTAAGTACCGTATCATATTGCTCCACCTTTTCTTGGTGTCCAGTGCTTTTTGCTACAGAATTCCGTGTAGAGCTTTGTAGCTGCCGTTCGACTATTGCGAGTCCATTCTCTAAATAATCGATTTGTCCTTGAAGGTTTGCGCCGGTTGGTTGTGGTTGTGGCGGTGGTTCCAGAGTCTGTTTCGGGTCTGCAACGATGACCATGTTACAGAGCTGGATGTTGAGCTCCTCAAGTCTCTCTTCCATGGCGTAGTCTTGATCCTGGACACGTTTCCCCGCAGATCCTGGCTGTGACATGGCTCCAAGGCCCCGCTCGAGGTAATTAAGTTGTGCTTCGACACCAGCCCCGGGCCATGGCAATCCGCCATTGGGCTGATACCGGGGCGCCCGCTCGTAGGTCTTATTTTCCGGATTCGCTTGAACAATCAACTCCCTGAGTTGGTCGTTCAGGTCTTCGAGTCTTCGCTCAGTAACGATAACAACCTGGGAATGCTGACCGCCGTCTGAATTTTGAGAGGCGGGCCTTCCAGGGGACCTCGACTGAGTTCTCACGTTCCCCCCTCCATTAGCCCTCCTGTCATATCCAGTTTCGACCTCATCCAATGTGTCCGGCGTTCGGTACAGGCTCCTATCATCAAACTCGCCGTCTTCCTCTAGTGGAGGACTGAGCGTCCTCCCGTTCGGATATGTGTACATACTCTCTGGGCTGCCGGGGGGCAGCATGTGGTGTTGCGGTATCGCCCCTGCTGGATGCTTTTTACCGTTACCGTGGTGGGTCATCTGCAAAATCCCTGATGTGTGCTGCAGCAGTCGTTTCTGTATCTCCGTAGCACGGCTAGTGAGTCGCCAGAGTTCTTGCGCCAGTTCTTCGCATTTACGGTTACTAGCTGCAAGTTCATCATCCGTCTTGTTGACAAGTTCGCTTCCACCCACCCTACCCCCCAGGAAACTCCGTCTATGCCTATGTGCCCCGCTTTCCGATCCCTCACCGCGTCCCCCCTTCTTCGAATACAACCTGCTGAGAGAAAGCGCAGCATCACGGACCTTGGACTCGAGCGCAAGTTTGCGCTTTGAAGCTTCGATACGGTTAGACAGAAGGGTGTATTCTTTCTTCATTTCATCCACTTCTTCGAAGGAAAGGACCTCGTAGTCTTGGCTGTCAACGATGGCTGTCTCGACGAGAAGGTGCATGGCCATGGGATCATTGACATTTAGCAGTACGGAGCTTCGCGGACGAATTGCGTTTAACTACGAACAAAGGTCAGTAAGTGCTAGAGGTTCTTGAGGGTTCCTCGTAAGGCGGAATGCACTGACGGGGTTATATCGTGGGCGCTCCTCATTCGGACTATTCAAGGACCCAGCGTAGCCATCGATTAGGGCCCTTGGTGATGGTGCTGGTGGTTCGAACGTAGAACCATTCCGAGCGCCTCCTGAGAGCAACTGAGGGTTGGGCGAATTCACAGGCTTCCTATACCCTAATCCGTTCATTTTGTCCAAGCCTGCCCCCGCCGGGGAAAATACGAATTGTCACAGAATGCCAATATCTCGAACGGTTCGCAGATGGAGAAAAGGCAAAGGTCAACAGCCCCTTAAGGAGTCTCGTGAGAAGCTGCACCCAAGGATCGCGTGATCCACAATTGTAAGAACCTTGGGTTAACCGTTCATGCGAATAAAAACCCCAGCCCTAGTTCGGTTGCAGAGCTGGAGGTCCCTGGCTCGTGTTCGGTAAAATGTTACACAAGCAAAAGTTTTGGTCGCGGCGCGACAGCTCTAGGAATGCTTAATGCAGGAGAGATTTCCGGTGTTTCTAGGCTTCTCATGTAGAGATTGAGAGATGGTGTGTTGAAGAAGTGGAGAAGTAGAGAAGACGGGTCGGAAAGCTTCAATCTTACGTGAGTCTTCTAGTAGGCAGAGGGCAGGCTGTGAGTCGGGGGTGGGTTGGGGTGCAGGCTGCGCTTGACAGCTGAGGCTGACGCTAAGCAGCAAAGCCACACTCCCCGATCCCAAAATAGGTTGCATGACAACCTCTTGGACATGAGATGCAAATTGACCTCCTTCCACTTAAGATCCGGGGGTGAAAATCTCTGTTCTGATAGGGAGCAAATACGACACGGTCCGCATTGCTCGTTTGTGCCGCTCTCCCTCTTTTCCGGGCCACGTCAGATCGAGGAGGCGCTCTCGTCTCCCGAAGTAGACAGGACGATGGCTACTCTTGCATACTAGTACACAAACAATCCGGCAGCCTCGTAAAACATGGACAACACGTCCCATATTGTTAAAGTAGGTCATTGGGTCGGTCGGCTTGCTCTTTGTTACTCTTCATTATTCAATATTTGTTGAATTACTCTCTCGCATATGTCGAGCTCTTCAAACCTCAGTCAGAGGGTACCGCTTTCGAACAACACAAATTCTCTCGTTCCTTCCAGGAGTCCGTCACCGCAGGATGTTCGGAGCAAACCTATCGCTATCCGTAGGAGAGTCTCGTTTAGAAATTTGCATCCACGCGTGGACTCTTCGGAGGATTCACCTAGCATTCACGCTTCCATTTTTGATGCTCCTTACTGCTCATCCAGCGAAGGAGATAGCGGAGAGAAATATAACGCTAAAACTTCTCAAATTAGAGTTGCCCTAGGCCTAGCTTATGGAGAGGAGGCATGCCCAAGAGCTGGTGAGGCCTCAGGGGCAAACACTCCTGGCAATAATCTTGGGCCGCGAGATCGATGGACAAGGCTTGGAGGGACAACTCTAGAGACTATAAGAGAACGGAAAAGCGTTAATACAATTCGGAGCTCGGCATCCCTTCCAAGAGCACACTCTTTGGATGATGCTATGCCTTCGAATCTCCAGTCTCCGATAGCTGATGTACCACCTATCGCTCAGGCAAGACGCAAACTTTCTTTCAGCTTCGATGATGTTATTCGCTTAGATTCTGTCAAGATGAATTCAAACAGCAGTGCTGCGGATGGGATACTACTGCCCCCTAGGGCATATTATGATTATGCAAGCCCCAAGATGCCAACCCGCAACCCCCCAGAGCGTATTCCAACACCACCCGGCTTGCCCTCATGGTCAGCGTCTGGTCGGCTAATAGCTCCAAGTCCGGATACAGATACCGCGAGCACTGCCAGGCCGCCTAGGAGGCGAGGGTTTTTCCTCCGTTCATCACCTCAAAGAGCACCACTACCTTTAGGACTAGCTATCTCTGATACGCCTGATGGTCTTCAAGTCACAAACCAACGGCAATTCGCTACAGCTCCTAGTGGACGTTCACGCTTCAGACCCCCACCAAGCGGTTATAGGAGCTATGGTGCTCTAGATATGCATCCCTTCCATCAAGCTCCCATAGCGAAGCCATGGGAACCCACCACTAGGTCCATCAACAGCCGGAGCGCCTCTTCGCGCCATCGCGGCACATCGGCAAACAGCGCCATGAACATGCAATATATGCGGCCGCCTATCCAGAGTTCAGCGAATTACGTCATTGGAACCACTCCACCTGCATCGGTACGACCGGCTCCATGTCCACACATGAAAAGTAACCCATACTGCGGCCCTAACAGCCAACCCTGCGCCAACGCAAACCTATACCAGCATCCCCAGCCCCCCACCAATAGTTGCTGGCGCTGCCATCTCACCCGCTGGGCAGAGCAGCTCTCAACATGCTGCTGCGGTGACGTCGGCGACTACCACGAGGGGACGGGTTACCAGCATTTCTCCACTCCACCGCTACCAGCTCAACCACGGTATAACATCGCGGGGATTTGAATTGAACGGAGGATCATGGGGATTCTTTTTTTTCCTGTTGATTTGTTTTGCATCCTCTGTTGGAGGTGCAAAAATTCGGAGGAGTTGCGTTCACTCCTTCTATTTTCAAGGGCTAGGGGTAGGAGGCCTTTGGTTGGCTATACCGCAGATGAATGAAAAGGAGTTTTTGGTTTTGATACATTGTTTCGATCCGCTCCTCCTATTACTTGGGCGGTTTTCCCTCTCACTCCTAGGGCAAGTAGCCTAGTTTTCCATAGCCCGCAACCTTCTAATCCCCCTAGGGGCGTGGCGTCCTCGTTATTATTAGACCCTCTTTTCTAACCGAGGACCAATGCAATTGCAAGGAACAGACACACTATTTTGTCGAGGCCAGAGGCTCCCTTTCATGACCACACATGCTCTCTCGTGAGACCCCGGGGGTGATAACATTCTAGTCTATCCTAGACCCAACTCCCGACTTTGTTTTACATTCTGGAAATCTTGGAAGAACGCCCCGTCCCGGCCGTACGATGGATATATAAAAAATTTCTGAAAATTCAAACCCAACCAAGCGTTAGCAGGTCACGAACTAAGCCGATGCATCAAGACCCTCCGCAGCCAATGCCTTCCTGTACTCCACAATTGCAAAGTTTACTGCCTTTATAGTAGGTCCTAGCATCTCATTGACGACCTTCCCCCCTCCCAGAGCCTCTGTATTAGGCCTCAACTTCCTCCCTGTCCTCCGGAAATGCTCCACTATCTCCCTCTTTCTTCTCTCCTTTTCCTTCTCGCGGTCCTCCTCTGCAGCGTCTACAACAGCCTTGATGCGGTCCATCGCCCTATTGAGCGACTCCGCCATCTGTGCGAGCTCCCCCGCGCGGTCGGGGTCCCCAGAAAGGAAAACAAGCCAGAAGTGGTGGAGGAACTCTGTAGTTGTAGCGTGAGTTAGGGTGAGACGGTCGAAGAGGGTTGGAGTGAGGCCTGAGGTGGATGTTTGGATGGTGGAGAAGCTGTCATCACGAGAGAAGTTGTCTGTTTGGGAACGGCGTTGGGAGATGGCTGTGGATACTTGTTTAGTGGCCTTAGAGATGCTGGATTTGCTACCGACTTGGGGGTCCTTCTGGTGACCATCCTCGCACTCGTCGTCGGATTCTTCCTCGTTCACGCCTATCGCACTTTGCAGGTTCAGGCCCCCCCCAGAATCGCTTTCCATGAGCGACGGATCGAGGTCGAGTTGGAGCTCAGAGAGGACTTCGCCGGGTGACTGCTTTGCATACAGGGCAGCGTCTGTGGAGAGGTGGCTGTCCTTGTCGGAAGCAAAGAAGCGCTGCTGGTCTTTGATATTGAGCATGATACGGTGCTCCTCGGCATCGCCTTGTAGATCTTGCAGAGCAAGCTGCTCGAACGTCGCTTCGTCCATTCCAATGGGGTTGGAAGGATCGATATCAGACGGAGCGACATGATCCATGATCTTCTGGCTCAGATTGTTCAACGTTCGAATGATTGGGACTTTGTCAACAGCAGAAGGTCTCATCGTGATATCGGGCTTGTTTCCTTTTCTTTGACTATGATTCTCCTCGTTGCCTTCTACATCGATGATATGAGGGATATAAGCCGCCAGAAGACGGTTCTCTCTCCTGGCATCGTCTTCATAGCGTAGATATTTGTCAAGGAGAGGGTCAAGAGCATCGGTCTCTCCGATCTTCTCTCCTTTCAGCTTCTTGAAGAGCCGACTCTGGAAGAACCTTGACCAGAATGTCTCTTCGCTCACTTTAGGCACGTTCTCGTCATAGGCCCTCTTTACAAGTGGGTGCTGATTAAAAATCAGTTGTATCTGCTCCTTGCTAATACTAAGCCTTATGGCATTGTCCACCGTTTTTGGTTTAATGGTCGATAAGACGTTATATGCTCCTCGAGCCTGGTTCTTCTCAGTGGCATATGCTCGCAGTAAATGCAGCCTTGTGGCCCAGAATTGTGCACCAAACTGCGTATTCGTAATAGAATCTGGCTTGGTGTTTTTGGCTTCGATGAACGTCTTCATGAGAGACGGATTAGACTTTAACAGCGATTGCTGTAACTCGACATCAGACTTCAGTCGGGCGTCGTCGTACCATTTGTCACTTAAATGAATGTGGCCCCCAGGGGCAGAGGATACCGCACTCGCAATTGCCATAGCAGCAGAGGAGCCTCCACCAGCTGCAGGAGTCCCAGCTCCCGATTTCGCTACTTGAATAGCCGCACTGAGTGAGTCCTTGATAGCATCTGCCTCCGCTCGCGCGGCTGTTGAAGATGTGAAGGTGAATACATGTGGTTCTGGAGCTGTGGCTGCTGGAGATTGAGTAAATATCTTCAGCATCACCTTGGGGTTGCTTGCAGGCGTTTGTTGGAGATCTTGAAATGTCAATAATCGTGTTCCAGTGAGTCGATCTCGAGACACTCACTGGTAATGCTGGAGACGGCTAAAGTCAAAGGCGGTGATCCTGTAGAGGAAGTCCAGGACACGGACTGCCCATCTCTCGATAGAGATAGGACCCCGTCCTTCTTTTTGTATGATGCTGATCCCCTCGGAGAAGCCATGGTAGATAAGCCAAAAGTTCCCCCAAATTGAGGTTCCTTTCCCAATGCGGATGTGGATGACGCGCAGGGCGCTCAGGTCAGATCCTCGGTTAGCGCCGTTGCGTTGCGAATATTTCAGGCCAACATATTTCCCCAACAGCATTCCTTATGCCAGCAGCGCTGGAGATGGCCTACCTCTAAGGCTTCTACGACTTATCAAATTCTCTTCCTCTCTACTACGGAACCTGTCTCATTGGAAATAATTCAATAACGGACTTTCGACAGAAATATACTAAATCTTGGTCTGCGTTGCTCTACCTCCTTAAATATGACATCTCTGCACCTGTCACAAACCCGCAAATGGCTTCTCTCCTCACCACCAATCGAATGGGCTGTACACCGACTACGCGAGCTTCTTATCGGTGCGTTACGGCAAGGCCCGATTCCCCAGCATGTGGCGTTTATCATGGACGGCAATAGGCGGTTCGCTCGAAGAAGCCAGATTGAGACAGTAGAGGGACATAACCTAGGTTTTGAGGCACTAGCTAGAGTATGAATCACAATCTCCTAGTTCGGGTGTGCGATAGCGGTTGGGAAAGGAGCTAACTTAGAGGGGTACATAGGTCCTAGAAGTCTGCTACAAATCTGGAGTGAAGGTGGTGACAATCTATGCATTCAGCATCGAAAACTTCAAGCGGTCCAAGTACGAGGTTGATGCGTTGATGGATATGGCGAGGGTGAAGCTATCGCAAATGGCGCAGCATGGGGACTTGCTGGATCGGTACGGGGCGAGCATCCGAGTCCTAGGCCAGCGGGAGTTGGTGAAGCCGGATGTGCTCGAGTCAATCGACAGGGCAGTGAAACTGACACGCCACAATGACCGGTAAGGATATGTCCCCCCACCCCCCAGAACCTTCAGCGTTCTGTAGGGCTATTATTTCGACTTATCGCGGTGAGTTCTTTTTAACGAAGATTGGTTGTTGCAGAGCTATCCTCAACGTATGCTTCCCCTATACCTCCCGCGACGAAATAACCACGGCCATACGCACCACAGTCCAGGAGTACTCAATGCCTCGTCCCTCTGAACCATCATCGATGCCTTTCCCCGAATCCCGTATCGCATCAAAGATCCACAACCGTAAGCCTTCAGCAACAGCCAGCGAAACAGCGTCAACGGAAATCAACGATGACCCTGAACCTGAGGATTCGGCCTCCGCCTCGTCTGACGACACAACCCTTCATCCTGATTCTCCTCCCTCCCTCCACATATCATCACGCTTTCCTAATCCAGAAAAAATCACCGAAGCCACACTAGATGCCCATCTCTTCACTGCCGATAATCCGCCCTTAGATCTACTAGTTAGGACGAGTGGTGTGGAGCGTTTGAGCGACTTTATGCTTTGGCAATGCCATAAGAATACAGAGATCGTATTTCTGGAGTGCCTTTGGCCGGAATTCGATCTCTGGCACTTCTTACCGGTACTTATAGAGTGGCAGTGGAGGAAGAGGAAAAGCGAAGAAAGGGAATGGGCCGTAGGCAGGAGGCGCGCCGGGCGGTAGCGGTCGTGGTAGTTGGAGGTATCGTTTCTTCTGCTGTTTGACTAGCAATCTTTTTCTCTTGCGAGGACGGGTAGGCACATCTAAAAAGAGCATCGTTTATATGATAGAGGTGTCTTGGTTTCTCGATAACTATTGGGCATTATACCACTCCCTAGACCGGGTAAAATAATATATTAGATGCTACACTTCGTGCCATCTGCCCACCCATTTAACCCGCAATAAATCCTTTTAATATTGTCCCCGAACGCCTCCCATGTCGCTTATCCATCCTGGGCAAGAATTGTCGGCATGTTCCGTGCCCGTGATATGCGGCTCCATCGGCCAATGCGCGCACCCAGGTCCGGAACTCGTCCTATTCTTTTACAGTCATGCTCACTCTCAACCCTATACGCGGTGTTCAAACTTATTCATGAGTGTCTCGCTGACCATAGATCCCCCCCCTTATTATCTTCCTGGTCCATCACTTCTTCAAACCTGGTTCTTGTCTATTGGCGCTTCTGCGCGTTCAGTCGCAAGCCACTGAAGTGAGAATTCAATTTCTGTAAGTCGTCTTGAGCTTGTGACGTGTTCTAGGGGCTCCCAATAAACGACTTTGATACATAAATGGCTTATTGTAAATGATGCAGACCGTCTCTTCCTATCCCTACGCCTTCGGATCTAAGACTGGCTTCAATCATGAAAGCTGTGACCCCCGCCTCTCTCCCTAACTCGAGTCGAAGGACACAACCCACCCGCCAGACTCGTACCAATCCTCCCCGCAACTCAGCAGTTGCCGGTAGGGCATATCCCAGTAGCCGTTCGCTCGGTGCAGGACCTGCTGCCGAAAACGGGCACACTGGGGTCAGTTCTCCCGGTTTTTTTCCAGCCATCACACACTTTGCAGATGCGATTACAGCCCTACCAAAAGACATCATTCGACACTTTACGCTGCTAAGGGAAGTCGATGCGAAGCTTCATGGGCCAGAAGAGGCTCTGGCTGAGTACATTGCCGTGGCAGCCAACACACCTGCTCCCGAGTGCAGGGTATCTTACTCGCATGTGGAATCAGTTGGGCTGCTGCCGCCGAAAGAGAGCGGCGCAAGTGGAGCTGTCAAACTAACAACCGATAAAACCATTAGCCAGGAAGTCGTCATTCGTGAGGAAAGCCCCGATGACGGTGACGCAGACATAGCCCGCCGTGCGCTCTTCCACCATCTCCGATATACCATCAATGAAATGCTACCAGCGCTCGATGAGAAAAACCACGTCATTTCCACTGCGAATGAAGCTCTAAACAAACAGCTTCTCCGACTCGACTCGGTCTACCCATACATCAAGTGCGAAATAAGTGAAGAGGCACGACACGGAAGCCTCAGCCACTGGGCATATATAGAAAAGCCAGGCGTAAAAAGGAATTCAACTGGCCCCGAGCGATCACGAAGAGATGCCGCTGCCACCAATGGCTTCTCAATATCGTCAGCGATTAACGACGGAGAAACGGTTGGCACTCGCAGCGCCATGCTCGCGAGGAAACAAAAGGTCCTTCAGGTAGATTCTGATTTCGAGGAAGGTCGTGCACATCTGGCTGCAGGCTCCACAAGACAGCGAGACAACACGTCTGCACAGCCAGCGCCGGCAACAGGCGCAGGGAAGAGATCACACGGCAATACAAAGGCCAAAAGGGCCGCCGAGAGTACCGTAGGTGCTGGTTCCGTCATTACAAATGGGCCAGCAGCTGCAGCCATCGGCCCTCCCTCCAAGCGACGAAGAACAGAGAAAGCGGGCGGCGGTGGGAATATCACTGGCGGAGCACTAATGGAGAAAACACCAAGTGTTGTTGCTAATGGTATTACCGGCAAAGGGAATGCCGGTAGCCCAAGAGGGGGAACGCCTGCAGCTGAGGTAGGAAGGAAAAGAGCCAGAGGGGGCGGAGCCGCAGGCGGAACGTCAAGGAAGAGGTACAATATCACCCGTTAAAAAAACTCCTGCAATTACTTATGCGAACGTCTCCTAGAAACGTCACCGCCCCAGCTGCACAATCACCCTCACTCGCCTCCTCGCCTGTTCACGGCACATTCGCAGCTTCCAAGGACATCCCTCGTAGCAGCCCTGTACCAGGAGCAACTCAACGACCAGCCTCCACAAGAGTACGTCAAAACTCTACAGCATCTTTAGTCCAGGATGCACCGCTCGCCAATCCACGACAACGCCCATCGCCGTCTGCATCGAGCAAACCAGCGCAGACGAATGGCGTATCAGTTAACACCCCTGACGCCAATAATGTAAACGGACGAGGCGTAACCGAAATAAAGGGTAACACCAGAGAGATTGTTAATTCCAAAGGCGGCCTTCCCATTGAGAACGATGACTCAAGAAAAGACGGTGACCCTAAAGACACTCCCGCTGCTGGCAGCGGCGCCAATTCAAAAATCAACAGAGCCTCTGAGGAGCGACCTCCGAGGAGGGAAGAACTGCATAGTAACAGCGGCTCCACGCACATCGTCCCACAAATCATCACTACCACGACCGGCACCCGTAATTCCGGCAAAGTGTCCAAAACCTCCACCCCAACCGCTAATACCTTTCCAGATTCTCACCGGTCGCGCCCATCTCGCACAAACGACAGTAACTCAGCAACCACGGCACACCCTATCCCAATCCCTAGATCTCGTTCTCACAAAAAGGGCGCTAGTGCTATTCACCAACAGCATATGGCTGCAGCTGCCGCCGCATCGACAGGCGGCGGAGATGAAGAAGGAAGCTCCATGCAAGGCGACGACGAGGACGACGACGACTCGGAACCGCGGTATTGCTACTGCAACCAGGTCAGCTACGGTGAGATGGTTGCGTGTGATGCTGACAGCTGCCCGAAGGAGTGGTTTCATCTAGATTGCGTCGGGTTGACAAAAGCACCCACAAAGAATGGTACGTTTGAGTCCTCCTATATCCCCTTCCTTCCTTTGTTCAGTAGACCGCAAAAAGGTTTCGCCGGGATAGTCTTGCTAACGCCTTGACGCTGGTTCTTCTTGCAGCGAAATGGTACTGCGACGAGTGCAAAGACAGCCTGAGAAAGGGTCGGGTTGGCGGCGCTGCGCGTTGAGAAAAAAAAAAATTCAGAGTTTTTCACGAAACAAACAAAAAAATACTCTTAATCTTGGGCGTTAAATTTTCTTTTTTTTTCTCCATCCCATCTACTACTGTATTGCGAGCCAGGCTCCACATGGGGAGCTGAGGCGTACATCACGTTTGCGTTTCGGTATTGTCTTTCTGCCCATCACTGGCTGGTGCTGTGCACGAGCTCCCCCCCTCTCGATCCCTA
Source organism: Glutinoglossum americanum (assembly GCA_020080175.1). NCBI lineage: Eukaryota > Fungi > Ascomycota > Geoglossomycetes > Geoglossales > Geoglossaceae > Glutinoglossum > Glutinoglossum americanum. Next base: position 51,565 of record JAGHQL010000155.1, read on the forward strand.
GGCGGGCAGGCGGGCAGGCAGGCGCGGGGGTGAACGGGGAGGAAAGGAAAGTCCAAGGATAGCGAATGCGCGTCCGTATACCGTGGGCTACGGATTCTTTTTTTCCCTTCCCCTTTTCCTCACGTTTTCTCGGCTTTCCCCCCCCCCCCCGCCTCTTGGGAGCGTCTCTGCATATGCAGTCGAACAGCGAGTTGAAGGCTTTCTTTTCTTAACGGCGAAAAACACAAGCCCGGAGACAGGATATTTTTTTCCATTTTCTTTTCTCTTTTGCCCCATCCTTTTTGCCCATTTTTCTTGTTCTTTTAATGTAAGTAAAATGTGGCGTAGGTACAATTTTTATTTTTATTTTTCATTTTTCAACGATGATGATTTCCACGATGACAGGTAGGGGGGTGTAGATTGTTAGTATATCCGAAGAGATGGATTGTTGGGTGGGTTTTGTTGGGGGGGGGGGGGGGAATCCCACGTCTTGATGAGATTTGAAGCAACTCCATTCCTCTTGTCTAGCAAATAAAAAGGAAATGAAGTCTACCTATCTACCGGCACTCGAAGAAAAAAAGCCCACTCCACTACTCCACTACTCCCCCCTCCCCCCCCAACTCATAAACTAGTTTTTATTTTTTTTGTTTACACAGTTAAAGACTACATTTTTTGTTTCCCGACCCTACCCAGCCTTCACAAACGAGAGAGAGCGAGAGGGAAAGAGGCGTTATGCATTATTAGAGAGAGGGGGGGGGAGGAGGGGAGGGGGAGATGCAAAGCCGGAAAGATAAAAAAAAAAAAAAACTCGAGCTGCAGCAGCAGCAGCAGCAGCCCCTAAACCTACGACAAAAAGAGAGGGGGGGGGGGAAAAAAATGAAAAAAAAAAGGGGAATTAGAGCACACACACGTCACAACTACACCACACCGCACGCACACCTCCCCCTCATTCTCATTTCCCTCGTGTAAGTTTCTTGCGCTCGAAAAAGAAAACTCCACAAAGGCCGTAACAAAAAAAAAAAACTCTCGAAAAGAGGAATAAAAGAGAGAGATGAGATGATGACGACCAAGAGGGGGGGGGGGGGATATTATAAGACGCCCCTATTTCTCCGGTTTTTTTTTTCCCAACAAAAAAAAACTTTTTCTGTTCTCCACCACCCTAATCCCCTAATCCTCCCCCCCTACCACCGCCGCGCCCTACCCCTTTTGGCTCATCATCACCGTTCACTCCCCCTTATACTTCTCTTGAAACACGCTAAACGCGTCGTCCAGGAGATCCTGCTCCTCCTTCATGTGCGTAGCTTTCAGGCCCGACGCCACGCTCGCGCTGGGGTGCCTGCCGGCGTACATGACGTGCTTGTGGGTATGGTATTGCGTGGAGTTGAGGAGGGTCTCGATGCGCGGTTGGGTGAAGCACCAGGCGCCGGCGTTCAAGGGTTCCTCTTGGCACCACACGATGTTCTTTGCGTTGGGGTAGCGGTCGAGGTTCTCTTTCAGCTGGGCCCAGGGGAAGGGGTGGAGCTGCTCGATGCGGGTGATGGCTGCGTTTTTGATTTCTTTGCTGGCGCGGTGCTTGTGCAGGGCCGCGTAGACTTGGCCTGTACAGAGGATGACTCTCTCGATGTTCTCCGGGTCGTTGATGGTGTGGCCGTGTTCCGGGTCCGGGATGATCCACTGGAAGTGTGATTCTCCATTGAAGTTTTCTATCGGAGAGCGGGCGATAGGGTGACGCAGGAGGGATTTGCTGAAGAAGAGTATGAGAGCTATTATATAGAGCGCGGTTTTTAGTCAAGTTTCGATAAAAGCTGACGAATGACGATGGGGAAAAAAAAAAAAATAAAAAATAAAAAATCATATCTTACGTTTTCTGAATTGACGGTTCATCTGTCTTCTCAAAATATGGAACAAATTGGAAGGTTGTGTCATGTAAGCAATCTGCATATTACAGTCCTGGTGTTGGCGATCCAGCTTGTTAGGACAGGGGTAGCTTCTTGGATCTTCGTTACAGAGCTGCAAGTACCGCTCTATTCTGCCAGAGGAGTGCTCCGGACCTTGCCCGTCGTAGCCGTGAGGAAGCGACATCACCAGGCCAGATCGCTGAAACCACTTCACCTCTCCTGAGGCGATGAACTGATCAATAATGCACTGGGCGTTGTTGGCAAAGTCGCCGAACTGAGCTTCCCACATGACCAGCGCCTCAGGAGAGGACAGGGAGTAACCGTACTCAAAACCAAGACTACAAAAGTTATCAGCCAATTAAAAACACGCAGAGCGAACTCGGTAGAGACTTCTCGACTTACACTCCAAACTCACTCAGGGATGAATTTGAAATAACAAATGTGGCCTGGTTCTTCGAGATGTGTTGCAGCGGCGTGTACGTTGCTTCGCTCTCCTGGTCGTGCAAGACAGCGTGACGCTGGGAGAACGTCCCCCTCTCAACATCCTGGCCCGAAACTCTGACGTGACGGCCTTCGTCGACCAAGGACGCAAAAGCCAGCGCTTCAGCGGTCGACCAGTCAATCGATTGGCCTTCGTCGATGGACTTCTTCCGACTAGCGAGGATACGCTTCAGATTTCGATGCACGTTGAACCCCTCAGGCGCGCCGGCAATGGTAGCGCCGTAGCGCCTAAGCGTTTCCTTCGGGACGGCCGTAGGCAAATGAGGCAAAACCTCCGTGGCGAGTTCCTTTGGCGATTTGAAGCCGTGCCAGGCGGACGCCAGCCATTCCCGAGAGTTAGGTTGGTAATCCTTGCTCCTGGCGAAACTATCTTCGAGCATGCCCCAGACCCACTGCTTGTGCTCGTCCACATCTTCCTTCGTGAAGGTATTCTCCTCGATAAGTTTCGACACGTACTTGCTCAATTGGCTTTCCTGCGCATCGATCCGCTTGTACATGAGGGGCTGGGTAAACGAAGGTTGATCCGTTTCATTGTGGCCGTGCTTCCGATAACAGATGATGTCGATAACCACATCCCGTTTGAACTGGGCACGCCAGTCCGCCGCCATCTGGCAGACGAAGTTGAGAGCTTCCACGTCATCGGCATTGACGTGGAAGACCGGCGCGTCGATCGCCTTGGCGATATCAGAGCAGTACGGGGTGGAACGCGCAAAACGGGGATCCGTGGTGAAACCAATCTGGTTGTTCACGATCAGGTGAATGGTACCTCCCGTAGAATAGGCCGGTAGGGAGTGGAAACCCAAGGTTTCATACACCACGCCTTGAGCGGCAAAAGCAGCATCACCGTGCACCAGGACACCCATAGCAGTAACGTGTGACCTCTCGTCTCTGTTGTAGTGCTGGATGGCTCTGGTCTTCCCCAGGACGACCGGATCCTCGGCCTCCAAGTGTGACGGATTTGCCACGAGGGACAGCTGCACGCGCTTGCCAGATGGCGTGGGGCGCTCGAAGTTCATACCCAGATGATACTTGACGTCGCCGGAGCCTTCGTCGGCAGCATCCGCGGAGCCACCGAATTCGCTGAATATCGATTCGTTTGGTTTCCGCACGACGTTGCTCAAGACGTTCAGACGACCACGATGCGGCATTCCGATGATAATGTCCTTCACGCCATAATCGACGCTCCGATCGATGAGGGCCTTCATCCCGGGAACCAAGCTCTCGCAGCCCTCGAGACCAAAGCGCTTGTCGTTTGGGTATTTCGTCGCGAGGAAGCTCTCGAAGCTCGAGCTCCAAATCAGCCGATCCAAGATCCTCCGCTTCTCGTCGGTGGAGTACTTGTACGGCTGAGGAACTTCGACCCGGTCTCGAATCCAGTCGCACTGCTCTCGGTCCGGAATGTGAATGTACTCAATTCCGTAAGACCCACAATACATCCCCTCGCAAGCCGCAATGATATCCCGAAGGACCATCTTGTGCCTCCCTTCGTTTATGAAGCGAGGCAAAATGCCAGGTCCAAGCGTAAATTCAGAGTCCAAATCCTTCTCCGTGAAACCGTAGTGACTGAGCTCCAATTCCTTGGGCTTGCTAGTTCCAAACGAATCCGCCTCCAATCTGATGCCCAGAGGATCGATCTTCGCCTTGTGGTGCCCTCGAGCCTGGTAGCCCCTCACGAGCAGCTGGACCTTCAAGTGGTTCGTAACCTCCGACCCTACGCCAATCGCCGACCCGGGCATGATGCTCGGAACGCCCCCGGTGGGAGTTGGCACGAGCGTCGGAGGCGGCTGAAATGCCTGAGAAATAGGCATGTCTCCGTCCTCCATATTGCGGAAGTAGACCTGCCACGAGACGTGGACGCTCGACGGATCCTTCTTCCACGAAACGTACATCTCGTCGATGTAGCCGGCGGTGTTTCCTTGGAGGAACGAATCGTTAGGATCCTAGGATAGCGCGTCCCCAAAATCAGATACCGACTTTTCCTTTTGAATCGCACGAGAACACCCCGAAAAGAAAAAAAAAAAAAAAGGTCATCATCTGCACTTACGACTCCCTGGCCAACATCGGCCACGGCGGTAGCGTAACATCTTCTCTGCGTCGCCACGGCGAGAGCTCTCCTGCCCGACACCGAGCCATACCTCTGGGAGCTCAGCGAGGGCGACCTCAACGAGCTTCGACAACCACCACCACCACAACCACCACCACTCGCGCCCAGCAGCCGCCTCGAGCAAGACCCGCCTCCGACGAGCGCGGCGCCCGACTTGCACAACGACGAGCGTAGCATCTGTGTAACGGGGAGATTCTTTGCCAATTAAGCACCCCCCCAAAAACGGAAAAAAAAAAAAAAAACCACACAAGGGAGGCCCGAACTTATTAACACGGAGCTCGCTCTCGATCCGCGAGAGCAAAATTAGGGTTTTTTAAAGAGTTTAGGAAAAGTAGAAGGAGGAAGGGGAGGAGGAGGAGGAGGAGGAGGAGGAGGAGGAAGAGGAAGCCAAGGGGAGTCGGATTTAGAACGGCTCATTGCATTAAAGCCCAAGCCCAAAGGGCAAGTCACCTGTCTGTCGCGGAAGTACTGTGATCGCCCTAGCCCCTATCCGGCTAGCATCGGCCCAGCTTTTCGTAGTCAGCAGACTGGGTCGAGTTCCCCTCGCATCGCCTCTCATCTCACTATTTTAGCAGCCAAAAAAAAGCCTGGAAACACAGCTGAGGGATTGAATGGAGGGATGAATGCATGGGAGGGGACGGCTTTGGCGGAGCCGAGGCGTCAATTCATTTGATATTAATCTAGCAATCTAGAGGGTCTCCCCGGCCAGAGGAGTTCTGTGGTGCCGCGGCGTCTTTTCGCTGCTTTTGGGGCCAGCTCGTGACGGGCCCGGACAAATCCCCGCACAACAGGGGCAGCGAACCAGGTGGCCGCTTTTAACGGCGCCACGAATAACTCTTCCCTCCTCCCCGTAGCCAGCCTCCCGAGCAGCTGGAATATTGCTCTCTCGACGGGGGATTTTTTAATTAATCTAGTTATACGTCAAATCTTCGCCCGCAGCGTCCTCTTACAAATCGGCGCGGCGAGTCCGCCTCCCCTTCCCAGCTCGGGAGCGCCGGGTTCCAGGCCAAAAAAAAAAAAGACGACGACGGCGGCGATCGAGATGGGCTCCGGTCAACCCAACCCGGATGACCTAATGCCTACATCATACATCGTCGCGTAAAAAAAAGCCCCCTTCCGTGGCGGGGACCCAGGCAACACCGCGTCCCTTCACGTCCCAGCCGCAACGGCATCACGCGCCTCTTTAAAGCACATCTCCCCGGAAGAAATCCCCGCCCCAGCCCCGACATTCCCGCAGACCCTCCACGGAGTCCCTGGGAGATATACCAGAGAGAAAAACCACAGAAGTGAAAAAAATAAAAAAAAAATAAAAAAATAGAAATAAAAATAAAAACAATTGAAACGCAAATTTTCTGACTCTGCTGCGCAAAAAAAAAAAAAAAATAAAATAAAAATAAAAATAAAAATAAAAAAATATAAAATAGATCGAATGGTGATGACGGTGACGGGACGGGGTGTGTGGGCCGCTTGGATGGGAAAAAAAGGGAACATCGTCTGGCGTGCGTGTGCGTCCGCCCGGGAGAGAGAGGGAGAGACATACAAAACCACCCAAACGCCTACGGGTTGTCCGCAAAAGGGGGCCCCGTCCGGCGGTGATGGAGGTGGTTCGTCAACGCATGGTCCGCGGGACGGGCTAGGGTGGAGAGCGAGAGGAAGGGAAACCCGTCCGGATAAAGAAAGGAGGAGGAGAAGAAGAAGAGGAAGAGGAAAGGCGAGTTGAACAAGTGATACTTTTTTTTTTTTCCTTGTAAAAAAAATAGCTTCTTCTGCCTCTTCTTTTTATAATTTTTTTAAACCAGAGACGGAGAAGAAAGAGAGAGAGAGAAAAAAAAAGACAAGAAAACTTCCCGTCAAAACGCCCCCCTAAACTGATCCAGAATCTGCGTCCCCAACGACCTCCTAACAACCCCCTGCCCCTCCCCTTCCCCCTCCCTCCCGCTCGCCCTCCCGGCACCAGCACCAGCACCCCCACCCCCACCGCCAACCTCCCCCTCCAACCTCCTCCTCAACCCCTCAAACCCCCTTTCCCTCCCCCCCTCGCCCACCACCCACTTGGGCACCCTCCACCGCCACACCTCCCCGGGCACCAGCACCTCAGCCCTCCACGCGTACCCGACCATCCACCCGACAGCGGCGCCGATCAGCGACCCGGGGAGCTGCGAGAGCGCCAGCTGCGCCGCGAGGAGGTACGTGTACGACTTGTCCGAGAACGACAGCGAGAGCGGCGGCGCGGCGACGACGTAGCGGTAGGTCGGCGGGATCAGCGCGTGGTACTGCGAGAGGATGGCGAAGAGCAGCGGCGTGGGGCCGGACGGCAGCGCGTTGAGCGTGTAGAGGCTGAGCGGGCGCAGCAGGCACGCCAGCAGCAGCGGCGGGAGCAGCGTCGTGTACGGCAGGGTGGTCAGGATGAACGACTGCGCTCCCTCCCCTCGTCAGAACACGCGCGTGGGGGACGGGATAGGGCGGAGAGGAGAGAGAGAGAGAGAGAGAGAGAGAACCCACGGCGAACTTCCGGCTCCCCCACCCCCGCTCCACCACCCTCAGCCGGTACCCCAGCATCCCCGCGAACAGCACCTCCGCTGCGTTGCCGTAGCACGCCTGCCACACCGCCACCCGCCAGGCCTGCCCGTGCACCACCAGGTCCGGGTCCACGCGCACCCGGAACAGCGGCTTCACGTCCAGCGCGCTGGCCAGCAGGCTGAGCAGCACCACCAGCGTCAGCAGGAGCTTGCTGGTCGGCGTCGACGTGAAGCCTGAGGTTTGCATTTTTTTGGGGTTTTGGTTTTTTTTTGGTTGAGTCGGGATGTGTGGATGTGGGCGTGTTTCGGCTTTTCAATGTCATGTCATATCATGTCATATCTGGTCTGCTCTGCTCTGGCGGTGGAGTTGCGGGCTTCTCATGCTTTCGTTGTCGTGCGTGCTGTGTTGTCGTTTTGGGATGTGAGCTCTCTTGGGTTTCCTCGGTGGTTTTGGGGGGAGGAGGTTCGAGCTTTGTTCATGGGAGGTCGTACGGGGAGGAGAAGCGACCAAGTGTGCACAGCGTCATAGAGGCATCGGAAGTTTTGTTTCTGAGAGCAGGTGGTATAATATATATATGAGCATCGAGGATTGTTTTTTTCTTTCTTTCTTTTGTCCGGCATCAACCCCGTAGGGATAAATCCACTTTTATCGATGGAAAAAATAATTAATAATAGAAAAAAAAAACAAAACAAACATCCAGCTTCACGCATCACTTCTTCTCCCCAAACCTCTCCTCCACCTTCTTCCAATTAACCACCTCCCAAATCGCCTTGAAATACTCCGCCTTCCGATTCTGGTACTGCAGGTAATACGCGTGCTCCCACGCGTCGATCCCCAACAGCGGCTCGTACGGCCCCAGAACCGGATCCTGGTTCGCGTACGCCCGGATCCCGATGCTCCCCGTCTCCTTCTCGCGGACGAGCCAGGCCCACCCGCTGCCCTGAATAGAGGCTAGCGTCTTGTTGAAGAGGGACTGGAAGTTCCCGAGGGAGCCGTACGTCTCGTTGATCTTATGGAGGAGGGCTCCCGTGGGGGGGGCCCCGCCGTGCTTGGAGGTCGGGGAGAGGTTTTCCCAGAACAGCGAGTGGTTGATGTGGCCGCCGCCGTGGAAGTTGAGGAGGGGCTGGAGTGATAGGATGGCTGGGATGTCGGACCTGGCTTGGGCCGCGAGGAGTTGCTCGGTGAACGTGTTGTACGAGTTTACGTAGGTGGCGTGGTGCATGTCGTGGTGCAGCTGCATTATCTTGCCCGAGATGTGGGGTTCGAGGGCTGCGTAGTCGTCTGTAGGTTTTTGGGAAAGTTGTTGTCAGTTAGTTAGTTAGCTAGCCCGGGAGGGGGTCTATGGAGGGTGGATTGGCTATTGGCTCTCGAGGGGAGACGGACAGGGAAGGTCTGGCAGCGTAGCTTTCCCACGCTTGGAGGCCAGGCTTGCAAGCCCGAGTCTGGTAGTCGTAGTTCCTGCGCGGAGCGCCGCCGAGCGGGCAGCCGTAGAAGTACGGAGGAGAGCGGACGACATTATGACCTCAGCGATCTTTCAACTGAGCCTGCGATTTCCACCCCAATTAGCCATTTTCCATCCTAATTCAACCCAATTGATAATAAACAAAGCTCGTCCGTCCACCTACCTTTCAAAAACGTTTGTTGCGATGGCGGATGAAGAGAGAGAGAAGAGAGAAACCCCCGAGGCTGAAAGTTGTTGTTGCGGAACGGAGCTCGGTAGGAAGAAACGTTCATTTTGCTGTCCACCATATATATACGCAACCGCTTGCATAACCGATTGACCTTCTTCCCCGCGAAACGACGACGCGCACCATCGCCATGGGCTCGTACTACGACATCGACGCCATCCTCACAGATGCCCAAAAAGTCCCCTGCACCTTCGAGCTCGAAGTCCCCGGGCTGGGATATCTGGACGGGAATTCAGGCGGTGATGTAAGGGCCATCCTTCTGCGCCTGCTCTGAGCGGGGACTTGGTGTACGTGCTTATACATATATCCTTTTTTTTGGGGTGTGTGTCGTAGATGAAGAAAGGAACGAGAGTCGAACTGCCGTTGTGGTTGGGCGAGATGCTAGCTGTGAGGTTCGTTTTTTCCCCTTATTTATTATCTCGTTACCAACGCTATTGTTCTCGACCTCAATACCGTTCCTCCCCCAACCTAACTTATCTTCGAATCCCCAACAGCCGCCAACTCGGCACCTCCCCGCTCGTAACCCTCGACCTCCCCACCGCCCTCTCCCCCCGCGTCATCAACGCCCTGAAAGCCGACCCCCGCACCGTCGACCTCCGGAGTCTGGCCCCACACTTCTACGACCTGGGAGCGCGTATACTAGAACTGTTCGAAGAGGAAGAGATGGTGGAGGTGTTGAGCGAGGTATCCCTTCTTTCCTTCCTTCCTGCCCTTCTACATCACAAGTCACCAAACCAACATACGACCCTTGTTCCATCGACTCTAGACCTTCAAGAAACGCGCCGCCGAGATAGCAGACCACGCGCACAACCCCCGCGGGGCTTTGGGCGAGAGTGCAGATTTCCTCCGGGGTTTGGACGAGACAGAGAGGCAATGTATGCGTTCCCTTCCCCCCGCTACCGCAAAAACCCCCCTGACGCCCCTGGAATATAGTATTCCGAGCTGCTCACGATAGCGCGAAGAGCATGAAGAGTTGGATGGGAGAGATGAAGAAATGATGGGAGGCTGCCTTTTCCATTCTGTTGCGGAAATCATTTTTCAGGAGTTTCGGACTTCGGGGGGGGGGGGGGGGGGAAGAGGTTTGCTAATTGGGGGATATGTGGGTGGGGGGGGGCGTTTGGAAAGAAATAGAAGGTTTTAAGTTTTCTTTTTC
>JAGHQL010000156.1:0-66315 GCA_020080175.1 Glutinoglossum americanum
ATTCCGGTAATTAGCAGGATTGCCATTGTCAGGAAGAGATAGTTTCTCTTTTCCTTTCTTCCAAAGTCAGCCGCAAGAAGATGCATGGCAACGCCGCCCATCGGTGTTGACGCGGCGCCTCCTCGACAGGTGCGGGGCATCTTGTACCGGGTGACAAAACTAAAAATGAGCTTCTTGCTCAGATACGTGTTTATTTCTGATTCCTAGCTATTCCACCGGGTAGATGGGAGACGGAAAACCCTCCGCGGATGGCGGGGAGGGAAAAAGGGAAGAGAGCTCTATGTGCATGTGTGAACGCCCTAGGTAACGAAACGATACAAGTTCCTCCGGGACTCCCGACATATGTGTATATATATATATATATATAGCCCGTTGTGTGTGTTTTTTTTGTGCCCGTAACCCTCAATGAATTTTTTTTTTCGCATATGTGCACATGAGAAGAAAAAAAAAACTCCCCAGTCTATGAAGCAAACCCATCCATCCCGAAAACAAAAAGGGAAAAAGGAAAAAGAAAAATCCTAACCCCCCCCCCTCCCCTCATAGCCGCTTAGTCCCCATCTCTATATCCTTATCCGCGTAGTCATCGTCGTCCCACTCCCCCCCGCCGACGACCTTCCTAGCAAGCAAAAGCCCAAACGCGGTGCCCAGGCTCGCAACGAGGAACCAGCCCTCGAACCACCGATCCACCACGCTCGGCTCCAGCGGCGCGCCGAGGGCCTCGGAGATGACGGTGCCCATCTCCTGCGGGAGGTTGCTCCGCAGCAGGAGCGCGGAGGATATGACGTACGTGCCCGAGATCTGCGAGATGAGGAGCGCGACGTTGGCCTGAGCGTGGAGGAAGAGCATGGCGGGGGCGAGGCGGGAGAAGAAGTGGACGGTCTGCGAGACGCTCGAGAAGGAGGCGAGGAGGACGACGCCCGACAGGACGAAGGAGATCTGGCGGGACCACGTGGCCTGGTCGATGGTGGGGTGGCCGTGCTCGGCGACGAGCGCGAGGAGGTTGGTGACGGGGTCCGCGGGGGAGTAGGTCGCGTTCGGGAACCGCCAGTGGCGGAGGATCGAGATCGAGGCCGCGAGGATGCGGTAGATGCAGTATATGGAGAAGATGTAGTTCGCTAGGGATAGGAGGCGGCCGAACCTGCCGGACATGCGTTGCTGGGCGTACCGTCTGCGCTGGAGCATCGAGAGCGAGGAATGGAGAGACGACCGCATTGTCTGCAAGCCGCGGATCTCGAGTTGCAGCGTCTTGTATTCCTGGGTGTCGGCATCGCCGCGAATGGAGCCCATGACCTTCGTGAACAAGCCCTCCGAAGGCATCTCCGTCATCTTCCTCTCCAACGCTCTCAGACGGCTTCTCTTCGCCGTCAGCATCCCATCCGTAGCCTCCAGCCCCGCTTGCTTGCGCGCAATGTCCGTTTCAGCGACCGGGTGGCTCTTGACGCCGAACTTCTGCCATGGCGTGCTGACGGATGCGAATCCGGACAACAGCGCCATCAGGGCGACGCCGATCACGGCGACCCTCGCTATGCACCCTTCTCTCACCGTCCTACCCGCAGCTTCTCGTAGACTCTGGTCGGGGTGCGTTCCGGGCAGACCCTGTCCGACCCACCAGAACCCCACGATCCATAACGTAAATCCAAAAGCTTCCAGGACCCAGCCTATTCTAGAGCTGCCTCTCCCGCTCCCTCTGAACCCCAACCCTAGTCCCTTGATGATGGAATGTAATTGGAGCAGCGGCGTGACGATCAGCAGAAGAATGAGTAAAGCGGATATGGTGAGCCGCACGGCGAGCCCCCGGGATTCTGGATGCAATAGGTCCGAGATCTCGCAGAGGACCAGCTCCGGGACGACGCAAGTGAGAGCGAATGTCGCGGAAAAGGACAGCGCCATGAGGCGCTGAGCAGTGATCTTCACCGACGGGCGAGACGATGACCTGGAGCCATGTGGCGATGGCAGCCGACCATACTCGGTGTTTTCTGAAAATAGAGAATGGCCGGATAGCCGTGGGTAAATCCGCTGGTGGACTACGGTGGAGATGATGACGAAGGTTATGACGAACGGGAGCGATTCAAGTAGCACCGTCGTTGCGTGCAGTCTCTTGGGCTGCACGGAGCAGCCGCTATCATCGCAATGATCATCTGGAAGCATTGGGTCATCCAAACTTTTGCAGCCCCTGCGTAGTGGTCCGGATGGGTTTATGGTAGGACATATGTAGGAGGCGTGCCGCCCTTACGTTATCGAGGTTGATATCAATGGGGTACAGGGTACATGTGGAACAACAAACTTGGCGGTTTTGGTGATCTACTAGCTGCAGTCTTGGCATCGGCCCCAACGAAAATCTAGAAGCAGTATGGCTGCAAAGGGCAGAATTGGTTTAAGTACATTTACGGCATGTTACCATTATGGGCTTTTATCATAATACATAAACTCTAGAGAACAACTCCCAAGCCACCAGTCTCCACCCAACTCCGCAAAAGCAATGTCAAGGCTAGCGCCTAGAGGAGTCTTTCGAACTTCGGCGGTTTTGGCAGCAACTTCTCATTCTCTGTCGTTTCGGACTGGGTAGCGTCATCCGGTTGTTGCTTCTTCGGGTCCATTCGCGTCTCTTTCTCCTCAACATCGGTGTCCCTTAGCAATGCTTCTCCATTCTGAACTTCGAATTCCGCTTTTTCCTCCTCGTCGTCGCTTTCACTCGACTCCGGACTCTCGAGATTCCCTCCTAGATCCGGACTCTTCAAGACTACTCCTGGGCTCTTCAGTGAATCCTCTGGTGATTCTACCGGTGAAGGGCTAGCCGAGGACTCAAGGGCATCATTTCTCGCCACTTGGGCATCGCAGGCCGCTTGCAGAGTAGCTGGGTCAAGTCCAACTGCCTTAGCAACAGCCAACGCTTCCCCTTCACTCGCGGGCGGCGTTTCACCACCTATGCTCTCCCTACTACTCCTATCGAGCACATGACCTGGCTTCTCGGAGCCGACCGCGCTCCTCTCCAAGATATCCAGATAGCCTCTCCTATTCGGGTCGGCTTGGCGTTTTTTCTTCTTCTTCTCTCGTTTCGAGGTCGGCCGGACAACAATTACGGGAACCGGGGAGTGCTGCAGGCAATACTTCGATACCGATCCAGGGAGAAGTCCTTGGAGACCACCAAGACTGCGACCTCGAGTGCCGACGATGAGAATAGCAGGCTCGTAAATGCGAATCTAAAGAATGGCATAAGTGTTAGCGGGCGAGCTCGAGTTTACACAAACGAAATTCCAATACTCCGTCGAAACGCATTGGCGAGGGAACCCCCAAGACCGGTGGTGTGACACAAAAGGTAACAATGCACCAACCATGCGTTGAATGGTCTCCTGCACCTTGCCCACGGCAAATTCCAAAACCACACTGATTGATTTATTCTCGGTATTCTTCTCGATGATCTGATCCAATAACTTCTTCGCTTCAAGCCTATATCTACCCTCTTCGAGGCTCGAATCGCTGCTTATTTTGGAGTCCTTATCGACAACTCTGAGGCAGACGATCTCGTCCCCGTCGTCCACCAGTTCATCGATCAGCCACTCGAGAGCAAACTCCGAGTAGTCGTTTTGATCCGTACCACACAGGAACGTCCGGGAGCGCCGGGTGTAAGCGTAGTCCTTGTGCTTCACATTCAGCGTTAAAGAGAAGTCCGCGGCATCCTTGTTGTCGAAGGTGTCAAACGAGACACGGTTCTGGAATGTACTGTCTTGGGGGTCAGCAAGGGCCATGTCCGAGATGCGCATATGCAGCAATAACAAAAGTTCTACAGGGCTGATCGAGTGAGGGGATGATCGCGATAACAGATAGCAAATCACTTTCGGGTGACATAAGCGAGTTCGTTGAATCCGAGTGTTACACACAAATGAAAAGGTGCAATGGGTATGCGTGATTCGTGGAGCAAGCGGAGAGCGAAAAAGCAAAACCAGTATATATAAAGGTAAAGAGCCACTAACGCTGGTGGTGGAGGAGATGATATCCTTCTCTGGGGCCGAGATGGCCTGGAGGCTTGGGCGGCAAACTTGACCGACGGCCGCCGGGCACCCCGGAGAGAATCCCCAGAGAATGAGATCCGTTGGTTGTTGGATGTTGCCGTCCTGTTGACCGAGCCATTGATAGCACCCTCCACGGCAGTCACGTCCGAAGATGGAAGAGGCAACGACAAAGAGGTCGTGGGGGAGGGCATGATGGCGGGATGAGCCAATTTCGCTTTAGGCCGGGGAAGCGCTACACCCACGCGAAAAAAAAAAGGACAGATGGGGTCGAGATGGAAAGCGTATGTATGATTGAGGTAGGGGAGGGGTCACAAAAAGCCCGCTCGCTATCGCCAGTCCAGAGTGGAACGATCCTTCTTTTCCTCCCAGGGATCAGGGTCGTGGGCAGGTAGCCGCTGCAGGCAGAGCTTGATTCGAAGTGAGGGAACACCAAGAAAGCCGTAGTATCTCCTCCTGTACAGTCGCCGTTGCGTGCGCGAAGAGCCGTCAACGAAGCGATGATGAAATTTCTTCGACCGAGTGAACGAGAGAGTCTGGGAGGCCCAAACGGGCCCGACGCTCCCAACTCTCTCCCTTCTTCGATAACCTTAGGCGGGGTTTATCGCTAGCGGGCGCAATGCTTGGCTCCCACGACTAAAAGTGCCCATACTGTTCACGTCTGAAGGTAACGGGGACGGGGCTATGGATTAAAAAAAAAAAAAAAAAAGAGCAGTCCCCTGGAGGCGTCGAGGGCGGCCCTATCTACCGAGAACCCATCTCCGTTTGAGAGAGATGAGGCAGCGTGGATGTTACCAGAAGGGGGAATGTAGGCATCAGTTCCGGTTTGCCAGGTTGTTTTTTGCTCGCCTCAGCACGTCGGAAGCACGACAGCAGCACGACACGTGCCCGGTCACCACCAAGAAACTCAATCTCCAAGAGAAAGAAAAAGAAAGAAAAGAGCAGTTCTACATCCCCAGGTTTCTCTGGCAGGGCAAAGCGAGGCTGCTCACTGGCCTCGCTCACCAGCCTCATATCGTCATCGCCAACTCGATCCATGCGGGCTTTTGCGGCCGATACGTGGAGATGAAAACCCCGTCACCGTCGACCCCGTGATTTTGCTTTTCTTCTCCCTCCCCGGCCGGTCCGGGGCAGGGTCTCTCTGGCGTCAGATTACAAATTCCACCTCCGACAACGGACATAAACCCGCGATTATGTAAAGTCGCCGCCCCCTCTATAACTAAAAAAGCTCACCCAAAGCCAAAAAAAAAAAATCTCCCCATCCGGAAATACGAAGCTTCGGAAAAAAACAGGATCTGGAAATGACGTCTGCGCGTCAGGCGTCACGGCAGAGGTGATCGTTGCTCGTTTCCCAGTTCTTTTCCTGCCTGCGCGCGAGCCAAGGTGCCTTTTGGGTGGTGCGGACGATTCGCGAGCCTCCAGACTCCAGACTGCGCTGGTTGGTGCCGGCGGTAGGCTTTTTCTTGAGGCCGACGAGGCCAAGCTTAACCGGATTTCCCCAAGCCTCGGGATTGTATCTCGCCGGTGACCGGGGCGGGCGCATGTGCCGGGGCTCCAGGGCGGTGGGGTGAGTCAGGCCTCCACAAGGCCTCCTCTTTCAAGCAGTCAACGCCGAGGCAAGTGAGTCGGTCGCGTGTTTACTCGAAGTTTTGGTGTATTTGTTTGTCTCGGCTTGACGCTGCGTGTGCTCTCTCTCGAGTCACGCCCGCCTGCTCACGGGCCGCGTCGGTGGAGTATCCAAACGGGACTCGTGTCACATTTGCCCATGAAATTATGATTCTTGTACGTGGGTGGTAATGATAATAATAATATTTAAAATTGGTGGTCTCGACCTCAGAATAATGGTGACTCAACTAACCTTGACCCTGACGGTCAGGAAAGGAGGAGGGAGAACTGATGCGAGCAAAATAGCTAGGCTAGAGGCTGTTGTCTTTCTTCGGCTTCCTCCCTGTTCAACCAGCCAGGATATGAATAAAGAAGTAAGAAAATACAACTTGAGCCCCGAGCCATCATCCGCCGTATTATATATGCAAGTGAATCGAGTGGAAATGTAACGAGCCCCCCGCCGGGACCCCGAATCGCAAAAGGAAAAGATATACAGTGCTGAAATATGATATGCTTTTTTCTGGTCGTAGAGGCCATGCCTGCCCGTGGAATAAACCGTTTAGATGCAATCGAATCGCTCGCTGGCTATGCAGAAACAGTTTCGCTCTCGTAAATGCAAGACGTCGATAATGATGAACGCGAAGCGGGAGAGACCTCCTAGTAGGCAGATATCATCATCGGTGTCGTTTGCGACGTTCTTTGCGGGAGGTAATAGCCGTCCTCGAAGAACGAGGATTGCTCTGTTTCTGATAATGGTTGGCTCGCCGGCGACGAGTAGGCAAGCTCGATGTGTTTTGATTGCTGCTCCGAAAACTCAATGGAGGCTTGAGGGGGTGACGGTGGCATCGAGTCGTCATCGGAGGAGTCGTCGGAGTCGTCGAGTAGTTCTGGGAGCGTTCTTGATGGCGATCGGACGAGGGCGAGCTCTTCATTGTCTTCCTCGCTGTCGTAATCCTCATCGTCGATCTCTAGGGGGGTGATGGTGATGGAGGACTGTGGTGTTATCCGCGGGGAGACGTAGATGTCAGCATCCTCCTCTGGTTCGTAATCCGAATCGCTGTCCGAGTCCGATTCCGACTCGGCGTCCTCCACATCCCAATCCTCCGGCTCCTCGACAATTGTGTCCGCCCATTGGACATGTCTTGAATTTCTCGACTCCTCCGCCGAAGCTTCTGCCGCACCCCGAACAGACATGTTGAACCATTGTTCCTGTTCTCGCTCGGCCTCGGCAAGCTGGATCATGAGGGAGTCGAGGAGGTTTGCGTGTCCGACGAGGAGTCGGAGATCGTGATCCGCTCGAGAAGCCTCCTTGGAGAGCTTGCTGCGAGCGGTGTGTGCAAGATAGTAGGTCTGAGTGATGCTCATGTTTTTTCTCTTCAGAGCCGTGTTGATTTTTGATGGAAACCTCGATTGGGTTGATTGCGTGAAGAACGGTTGAGGGAGACGGGACGACATTTTGTAGGTGGAATTGCGAATTGCTCTAGGGGTTCTATTAGGTGCAATGAGTCAGTGCCTGATTTTATGAAATTTTGCTGAGGCGGCGGCTTAGGTAGGCAACCGAGGATGTAGACGGGGAAGCGAGCGGTAAGGCGGACTGCAAACTCACCAATAGGCTGATCCGATGGTCTGCAACGATGACTGTGAGGAGCTCGACTTGATCAAGCTGCAGAAGGGCGTGCTGCGAAATGTAGTGTGGATGACTGATGCTGTGTTCTGATGTGTTCTGAAGTGTTCTGATAGCTCGAAGCCGAGGGTGGGAGAAGGTCGACTTTATTTACCTTTTGGGGTAGCTGACGGTCAAGCCTTGAGGAGTGTGGGTGTTGTATTTTCGAGGCGTCAGCCTTTCCGTCTGGGATCATGCTCCCCTGCTCGGAGTTTGCTGGTGGTTGCCTCCGAGTCGGTGTGCACGCAAACGCCGCGCCATATTGCTTGCTTTACTCAGCGGCCGGCGGTCGGATGATCCAAGCATTCCGTCGCTGCTGCACAACCTGTCGGCCGCCTGTGGAAGCGAGCCCGCAGTCGCCAGGCCTATGACCAATCCGAGCAGCTTCTCCCACTCCTAGTTCTCCCCCACCGCAGCCTTCGTAAGGCCTCGTAAGGCCCTCGCAAACCCCGACGCGCAATATACCAAGCCTTTTTCCGTTGGCGGAACCACCACCACCCCGAGCACAGCCACATGCACGCGTCGTAAACGTCGTAAAACTCGCGGTGAACACAATGTTTTTTCGCGAGCTGCCTACTGTGGGTTGTTCAAAGTTACATCCCGTATCTCCATGTCAGCGCTCTGACTCGATGGGCTGGCGGATACCCTGAGACTAATCTCGGGCACGGTTGGACAATTGGAAATCAACCGCTTTGGCATGCACATGGACGATGGCGGATAATCTCAGTGCAAATCGCTGATGAATCATGTTCTCGAAGTATGCGATTGGCTTCACTACGGTGCTAGGCTCCAAAGCTTAGCCGGATGGCTCCTGCTACGTAGCAGGTACTTTGCTTGGATTTGCTTGGATTTTGCTTGGATTCGCTTTGGGTGTCGGCGTTTCTAGTTCCAGAATATCCGGCTGTGTTGTGCATACATAAAGTACCTGCACAATGATGCAACCCCGCGGAGATTGTGGGATGTTGTACCCGAGATGTTTAGATGACAAAAAAACCACAGTTCATGTGCCCACCGAACGCACTCTACTTCCCGCGAGAATCCGAACTCTGTTCACCGTCCAGACGATATCGAAACGTACCCAGCAGTTCGCCGTCATGCTCGGGTACATTGGTGAGAGAGCGAGAGTGAGAGAGAAATTCATCCCGAACTCGGACAAACAATTGACGATACAAACTAGCCGGCCAGCCAGCCAGTCAGCCAGCCAACCAGCCGGCCACCCCCGGCATTGGCCCTACCAAACCAGACAGCCTCGGTACTTACCCACAGCTGAAGACAGAGTGCAATACAATACTAATCAATTGCTGGCGCACCAGATGGACGCCCACGCCCACGCCCAAGCATGCTGGTTGGACGGAGAATCGAAATATTTTCATATGCAATCCCCCGCACTTGACCCACACCGACTCATCTTATCCCTTTCTCAGCGAGCCCTACAACGCCATGGGCGCACCCGAAGCCTGTGCTCGCCAAACACTATCGGAGTAGCCTTGTTGCAGTAAAGCGGTCGGAAACCAGACAAGGGGGTCTCGTAGGGCTGGGAGATTGAACTGCGGGTCTATGCTTCGGGATCTCCGATGTGTTACTATGCCGGCCATTGAGGCTTGCGCCATACATATATCCGCTCGTGACCTATCCCGCTCATCTACAGACGGCAAGACTGCTCGATTGACTGCGGTTGAGTGTAACCTTTCATGTTATATGCTACTGCATCAAGGGCCATACTCTGCAAAAGCCACGGTGACAGTCTTCGCAGTCACTCGAAGCGACCGTCCACTCGTCCCAGCTCGCGAGTGATCACCATGATCGCTCTCTGGATTGGCATGCTACCTTAGCATTCCGGCGAGAGGAGAAATGACGGAGCGATGTTTCGTTTTTCCAGGCGACAGAATTATCCGACGAAGCATTCGCTGCTCTGGTGTCCTCGAAAATATCGGAGACGCTGGATTTTTTATCCCGAAGCGGTAATACGCTTGATCAACCACCACATGCTTCGCCAAGATGTTGAACCAACGGATGAAATTTTCTTCCCGCTTCACCGACTCGCGTGCAGCGTCTTGGTATTCTTTGTTTTGTTGTGCAGCTACCTGGGTGCCAACATACCCTCAAGGTTAATATATCCCCAGCACCACTCCACGGGGTTGTTGGAATTTTTAAATTGTAGCGTCGGTTTCTTTTGAGTATTCTAAGAGACTAGTGCTCACGGATGTCTTCGGACACGATACATTCAGCCCTGTGGACATGTGCTTGGCAGTAGCGCTGAGGAGCAAACCATCCCGGCCTTTTTTCAACCCATGCAGAAGCAAGGGATTGCCAGCCCAAAATAAACATATTCAATGCAGGGAAATCAACGATCGCCGCGAATAGCATTGGGGCTAGAATGCTCGACTCGGCGCAGCAGGTGCAACAGCACTTGCAGCTTCCTTAGGATCGCTCCAGGATCAGGGCCAGCCGGAATCGAGGTACCCCAAACCCAAAAGGCGGATCGGCATCACTGACAAACTCAATTCGAACAATCCGTTTTGTTTGCGAAGCCGGCTCCATTACCGGTCAGCCAGAACAAATCTACGTACAACCCCCAGAAAGGGAGCATATCTATTCTATTTTCTGCTAGCTAAAGTGATACGGACTCGTTTCCCGCAGTTGTATTTAGAAAGGGGCGCAGTGATGACCGCTCGTAGGCCTCGAGTTTCTTGTCAATCTCCTATTGACTCACTACGAGTGTTAGCTGTATCTTCTGGACAATCTATGCCCTTTCTCTTACGCTCCGCATGTGACTGACTACTGGAGATATGACTCGATGCACAAAGCTCAGCCCAGGAACACCTCGAACCAGAATTCTCTTGACTTGCTTGCTCATCCATTCGTCAATTGGTATTCTGTTTGCTTGTGTTTTATGCCTTTCCGCGCATCTGATACCAAACCTGCCCTGAGGCGGTCAGATAGATTCTCGACTTTGACACGTTCTTGCTCTAATGGTTATTTCGCTCCCTGTGGTACAAATGGTACTATTCCGTCTCACGGAAAAGGCCTCTCAAGCGCCGCTAGTTCCCTCTCAGGTAGCTGGCGCGGTATCCCTTATTTATAGATTAGAGGATCTGGCTTGTGGTTCCAGACTGCTAGGCCTTGTAGGTCAAAGAAGAGACCTTTAATACAGCTAGGTGGTTCGAAATATAGGCATTCGATCGAAGAAATCCAGCATCGAAACCAACCCTGAAGAGCAATACAGCGAGCGGACACGGCCATGCGCACCTAAAGACGCCCATAGTCGGTAGAACGTAAACCCTGCCACGAGGTAGAAGGAGCCAGCCGTATAGCACGCGCTCCGGGTTTGAGCATGACCAAAAGGCCATATCGGTACCACGAACGCCGATCCATCTCAACAAGACTACGAGACTGCCGCCGCGGGTGCCGATGCGCGCATGTAACCGCCTAAGGAATTCCGCTCCTGCCACAGCACGAGCGGATCACCAGCGATAACGGGCAATCCGCGTCTACATTTTAGAGTGGAAGCGAGGGGGGTTTTATTTTTTTTTTTAAAAAAAAAAGAAAGAAAGAAGAGAAAACAAAACAACCGGTTCTCCCGCCTCCTGTAGCGTGGCTGTTGTTGTTGTTGTTGCATTGAATACTATTTGTCCTGCGCTCGTTAAGATTCCGACGAGCCGTCGTCATTCTGCGCGCTCGAACCCGGCCGTCATGGGTTTCTTCTGGGAGTATTTTTTTGGGACCGCTGTATGCCTCTTTGATGGAATGCTGTCGCCTTCAACTTCGGCATGGGGTTTACCCGTGAGCGTTATAGCCCCTCGAGTGTCCTGCGGGGCGGGCATATGAGGCATTGGGAAATCACAGACTTTCTGAATGCCTGCACTACTCAACCATAGAGGAAGCCGTTTGTTTACAATATGGAATTACATGTGCGTGTTATCGGTGGTGATTACAGACTTGATACTCGCTGATGTCTTTCGGTGTGTATCTATTATAGTATGTGCGTTATCGTGACAGGAGGTAGTGTGGAGTGCTGTGACTGGACTCCTAAGGGATGCGAAAGGGAAACTAAAGCCTACCCTACTGGAGTGGGGGGATAGTCACCGCGACGTGCGTAGAAAATATGGGCAAAAGTAAAACGAAAACAAATTGAGCTCTAGACGAGAGCCCTAGATGACAGCCCTAACCATCCGTCCGTCGACGGGGGAAACCTCCCTGCTCGAAAGAAACCAATTCAAACCCCCATTTTCTCCATCGAGGTACCCATCCCCGAAAAACATCCCCCTTCTCGCTTGAGAGAAAGAAACCATGAAGCTAACATATGGCATCCGACCATTCACTCCAGAGCTCCCACCTAACCCTCCTCATAACCTCCACAACCGCCGAGCCAACCCCCTACCACCTTTCTACTCTTCTCAACAACCCAAGCACCCCACCGGACCCCAAGACAGGTGACGGAGTGAGAGTTAGATATGTCGGTGCAGGAGCGCAGCGTGCATCCGCACCCACGGCCCACCACAACGCATTCGCGCGCGTCTTCCAACGGGCTTTCGCGAGCGCTCTCTCGTCGGAGGGGGCTCAGCGATCCGAGACAGTGGACGCCGGAACCGGAGACGCAGGGGCAGCGGGAACAGCAACGACGACAGCAGCAGCAGCAACAGCAACAGCAACGTACCGCCAACGAGGAAGAAGCAGCCACGGAAGTGTCCAAAGCCCGCGGACCCAGATTCCTCTTCTGGCTCACCATGATCCTCCTCCAAGCCTCGACGGTCTCAACGTGCATCTCAGCAGTCTACCTCATCCAGGACGCGCGCAGCCGCGGCCCGCAAGCCCTCCACATAATCTGGACGGTCTCGTCGGGAGCCTCCCTTGCCGTCCTGGCCGCGCTGGCCTGGATGTTCCTCCGTCGGCGCCGCGGGGCGCGCCGCGCGGCCGAGGCGGCCATCGCGCGCCTCAGCGCCGACGTGGACGCTCTGGTGCAGCAGAACATCGAGCTCCAGATGTCCAGTCGGCGCTCGCGGGATCACGGGAGCACGAGCGGGCGGAGGGCGAGCCCGATGGGCGAGGAGGATTATGCTAGCTATCACCGGTTTCACGAGAGGGGGATGGATAGGCAGGTTGATAGGTGGTTGGAGGGGATGGGGCCGTTTTATGGCGGGTTCGAGGACGTCAGGGGGGATTCGTGGTTCGACGGGCCGAGTGGCGGGGCCGATAAGGCGGGGCAGGTCCATTTCTTCACGGCTCCTCTCCGGTCGACACGTACGGCCTAGGTAAGACCGCTCTTCCGTGAAGAAAGGCTTTTGAGGGAGAGAATTTTTTTTGGGGGAGTGGGCGTGGATCTCGCGAATTGGTAGACGGAGGTGATCGAAAGACAAGAGAACGACACCAGGCTGCCGCTTGCCTGGTGGCTGTACATGAAGGTGAGAACAATCCCGCTGCCCCCTCTGCAGGGAAATCGAGCGAAAAAGCTCACAAGGCTCCAGTTCAACGATTCACCTCAAGTTTCAATTCGCGGGAGAGACGTACGCGGACATGACTTTGCATTTGCACGAAGAAAGATAGAAGGGGTGCCGGTCATCAATTGGTTCATGGCGCATTGCGGGAGGGTTAGAATTTTCCTTTCTCTTCTTTTTGGGGCATTTTCCCGCGGGGAACGAAACATAATATTGGGAAAAGCTGGGTTGTATTCAGCGCATTGGAGGTGCATAGCTGGGACAGGGACATTGGCGGATCAAGATCTTTCTTGAAAACTTTTGTGACCTCATTATAACCCTAATTTTGGAATTCAACTCATCGAAAATCGTGTGGCATCTCCTACTGGAACCCAGGAAAAGTTAGCTAAAAACCATCAAGCGACTCTCCTCTTCTTATTCTCCCGTTTTCTCTTCTCCTTGAGCGCCTCACGCCTCCTCTTCTTCCAATGTCGGTTCATCTCGCCCCTCTTCTCGTAAAAAATTTCCTCGAATCCTTTCTCCTCTGCTGGCAGCTCCTTTGCGAGCGATGCAATCAATGCATCATCAGAAAATAGAGGCAGGGCGCTTGGGTCGACTACATCTAGTTCAGAGGTGGCGGTAGCGGGACCAGCGCCCCCGATTATAGCTGGCAATGCTGCTTTCCCTTGGTGTGATGTGTTCTCAGGAATTTCTTTCCCACTTTCCATCTCTTCATCGCTTTCGTTGATGCCATTCGGCCAAAGAATTGGGATCCTCTTCCACCGAGCGGCCGTATCTGGGGTGGGGGCAGCGCTCCGAATTCCCCTCTGGAGTATGTCTTTCCTTGTAAATGGTGTTTGTAGCGCTGACGAGGGAGAGCCCGCGACGTTCTCCCCATCTGGCCCAAAGAACGTAAAGGGAGTCGCAAGCTCGACTGAAGACTTGATTATAGACGAGTCGATAGTGCTTGGGTGTTTAAAGACGGCCTCTAGTGGGTGGAGCTCTCTTCGTGGGGAATTGGTTGGAATTCGTAGACTGAGGTTGGGCACCGAGCCAATAGAGATAGGTGACGTCGTTGTCGTAGGAATAGTGAGAGCGAGACCAGGAACCGAGCTGGCCGACGAGGGTTGAGATGTTATTGGCGCTGATTCTTTTGACGGCAAGCTGCCCATCTGCAATGCCAGCTCTTTGTCTCTAGAGTTTCCTATATCCTCCCCACTCCATTCGCCATCCGGCGTTGAACAAGTTGACCCACTATCTCCCGAAGAATCACTTTCATCATCGTCGTCGCCATCATCGTCATCGTCGCTCTCCGAACAATCCGAGTCATATTCCTGTCCCTCTGCGCCTGAGTCTACTTCGGCCACCAGGTTAGAATCCGTATTTTGGGGGCTAGCCTGACTGTCTGAAGCGTCGCGTTCTCCCTTTGCTAACATCGTATTCTCCTTGATCGCCTCAATCACATTCCCCTCATCATCCACCCAGCCTTTGCCATCCACAAACTCAAAGACGACCTTCCCAGTCTTCGGCATACCGTTGTCGCGCAGAAAGCTTGAGAACTTCGTTGTACTAGAAAATTCATGCACGACTGTCTCTCTTCCGGCCCTGTCCTTAACTCTCCGCTCCTCCATTCTCGCCTTGGTTCTGGCGATTAACGGTGGAGCATTTGGGACCACATTGGCAGGTAAAGTGGTGCGGAAGAGACACTCTGATGTCGTGGTGTAGCTGGATGCTTGCGTTCGTAGCTTCTGTTTCTTCGAGGCTACCAAGGGTGTTGGTTTCGTCCACCCGCGCTGCACTGTTCGACTACCGGGCAGCTCAACCCCAGCAACGACGTTTTCCTCTCGCCTCCGCCTCTCTAGGTGGCCTTGGCTACTTTGTGCAACTTTGCCGGTTATAGCTACATCGTCACTAACTGCAGCATTAAAGAATGTCTTCTGCGGACGAGCCTCCTCGACGCGCACCTTCGTGCCCTTGAAGATTGTACCGTTGAGCTTCCTTTGTAGCTTCTCGGCATCCATGACTGGAAGATCGAGGAAGCCGTAGTTCTTCTCAGGAAATGTCTCTAGCGTGTGATAGGACACGTTCTTTGCCGAAGGAAGGATTGAAGGCGGCAGTAAGACCTGCAATAGTGACGGGTTGAGAGGAGAAATGTGCAAACGACGGTAGGGAGGATTAGATAGTGAAATATGAGAAGCCCCCGCTTGCACTTGGCCCCCCCCGTGGCCCATCATCCCTTGAAACACAATGGTTGAAAGTTCTTTAGTGGGCGCTTACTGCGCAGCATGAGGCCGCTTTGGGCGGCTGCATCGCCACAGCGCTTATGTAGCTGCGAGTTGATGTAACTAGCGCTTACATGTGAGAGCTCCACCATTGCTAGTTAGCTTGAGCCCCACGACCACTTCAATCGACATGCAAAGCACGACCAACCCGCAACTTTTAGGCTTGGAATTGGAGGTTTTTATTGGTAATCCTTGATGTAGATAGCCCCAATCCTATCGTCTCCTGCCAATACTGCGTAGCAAAAGGGCGTCCGGCTAACCCAATCAACTCTCACCTAGCCCATTTACCGCCCATTATTCCACCCAGCCCGTAAGTCGCTGCTACAGCCACTGTATCGAGTCTAGAATATCTTGCTAGCTCCTGAGTGGCGTTGAGCAGCCAGAAAGGCAAAGTTTCTGATCAGCGTTGGGGAAGCCGTTAATTGCAATATCGGGAATAGTCCTTGGGAGACATGTTGGCATTACCTTCTTTGTATCACCCTTCAAAATATCGAACTCCGCAGGCAGACCGACATCGAAAAGGAGGGCCATACCAGGATTTTCGCCTCCAGCGAGCGGGCCCAGCGTATTTTCGGCTATAGGCGTCGTAGAGGGAGTATGGTCGTGTGGACCGGCATCTCTCCCCTCCTCTATTGTAGATGCCCCAATCGTTTTGGTGGCAGTCGGGGTCTCCCACTCTGGAGTGCTTTTTCGCTCTAGAAGTGGAGGGAATGACTCTATGGGGACTACAGGGCCTCTGCTTGTGGCTGGGCTGTCTGGGCTCTCGTCTGTATAGCGATCAAACCTCAAACTGCACGCGGGCCTCGATGGCTATCCTACCGCGAGGTGCTAGTCCAAGACCAGCCGGATAATTCCCCAGACACCTCAAATTAAGAGTCTTGGATTCCAAAGACATTTCCGATTCAGACCTAATACTACAGCAAGTCCCACTATTGTCTGTCCGGTCATCCCTCAATGGGCTATTACCTCTCGTCTCCCTTTGGTCATCTTTCCATATGGCTTCCTGCTTACCGGAGCCCAATTTGATACCCTGAGTTGTAACGCTGCCTTCCGCACCTTGTTGCCTAGTGGATCGTCTAGCCTCGCTGCGGCATCACCTGCCCGACGAGATGTGGTGTATCGTAACCGGATTAGCAAATTCACTCCGGCCAAGTGGAGGAGATTCTAGCGAAGATCTAGCTTTATTCTGGCCAGCCAGTGGTTGCCGCGGGGACACAAGACTGCTAATTATGCTGTCTTTCCTTTAGTATGACGTATGGGCCAATTCGCTGGCACTAATCTTTCCGTTCCCATGTTGATAATTTGGAGTGCTTGCCCCCCTGAGAGGGATGGTAGCGGGCGTACCACAAACAGGCCTAACTAGGCCTATCCGGTTTGGTCTTTTGGAGCTGACCCTTAGTGACTCCTTCGAAGTAGAGGTGGAGTCGCCCCTAGCATAATATGTATTTAAGACTGGGAAGCGATGGCTGCGGAATAACTCCGGTGTCAACACTCCACTTGCTACAGAATATAGCCCACACTTCGAAGGTGTTGGCATATTCCCAAAGAGGAAAGTCAACACAGAACGAATCAACCTAAATTCGCCAACCAGGGATAAAAGAGAATACAAGAGAAACACGTACTGAAATCCTTGCTCAAAAACATGCAACCGAAACAGACGGGAAATTGTATGAATTGTGGCGGAAGATTCTTGTCGTGGAATAGGAAGAGCTAATGCGTAGGCTATTTTGTTTGTCTGCAGTTCGATTCCATGTCGTCTCCATATGTGAATGTTCTAACTTATTTTCATTGCCTCTCGCCATTTCCTGAAACTCCCATGGGCTGTGCATGAAGAGAAACTCTTAGCAGATTCGAAAGTGCAGAGTACAGTAGACTGGGGGCGCCATGATGATTTTCAGCAATGATGCTATAACTGCATGAGGGTGCTCGCGCTAAGAGTGGTCTCGACAAACTCCAACAACATAGATCAAGAGAAAGCACAGAATCGCCTCTTGACATCCTATTGGGAAAGATCGTGTGGAGCAGGACTGGTGCAGGTACGGTGGTATATCAAGGCAGTCGAATCCTTCTGCGAAATTCAGATCTGCTGATTCGCTATTAGTTGTGCTTTTCATTTCCCTCACAGCATCTAATCAGTCGAAAGCTGTATCGGCATTGACGGAGGCTTGAACATCTCACTTTTTCCCTCCTAAGTCTATATTGCTCCTGATGGGTAGAAATATACAGTCATACAACTACTATTGATGCACCAACTGACCATATTCCGGTCCATAGTAGCAC
This sequence comes from Glutinoglossum americanum, assembly GCA_020080175.1. NCBI lineage: Eukaryota > Fungi > Ascomycota > Geoglossomycetes > Geoglossales > Geoglossaceae > Glutinoglossum > Glutinoglossum americanum. The sequence goes on from JAGHQL010000156.1 coordinate 17,252, forward strand.
CTTTTTGTCAACTCTATCGTGGAATTAGATCTGTGAATCTATGAATCCTAACTCACCTAGATTAACCAAGCATAGCTATAGAACTGAGGAGGTAAGATTTTTCGTTCACAAGCCAGTACTATAAACTAACGGGTTGCCCCCACAGTCGAAGGTGCGACATGGCTGGTGCACAGAAGTTGTCTTACGCTCTAGCCTTGTCCAGCCCACCGCCTAAGAACAGCTCTAGGCCCATAAAGCGATTGCCAGCGGTATTCAGCAGACGAGGGAGAGGTTCACGAAGTTCACGCACACCAACTCATGCTGTAATAACACCTCGGATCGAGAAGCCTCAGTTTACTCCTGCCTCTTCACCTGGAGACTGGAGCGAACTCGAAAGCCAGTCAAGAGGCGTTAAAATTGGACCCCAAGAATGTTCGCGACTGGTAAACTTCGCTCCTTTGCCATCGGATCCTATGCCTCGCTACGGAGTTTGGAAAGAGATGGAAACCGAAATTGAAGAATTCAAAACTCCATCTAAACGACAGTCGCGGTTTTCGGGATTTTTTGCTTCACCAGACTACCGAAAGAGACTTGAGATGACAAAAAAGACTAAACTGACAGAGACCTCTGCTGAAAGCACGGATCTCTTTTCGGGAATAATTGCATGGCAGGGCGATCGCATAGAAATTAACAACCACTCCCAATTCCATCAGACAAGTTTTGGGAAAACCCAAGATGATGAACTGGTGAAATCCCATACAGAGAGCACAGATCCCTTCCATCCATGGATAAGCGATCACGAGAGTCCTACAATGTTGAAGGAGGTGGCCGAACTGGTGGCAACTCCAACATTAAGCTCGGCTTCTTTGCTGGAGTTCTTTCCATCGGACCCCCATGATGAGAGCTTGTCTGGCGGGTTGTATGGCGACGGAGACGCATTTGATGTTATTAGGGCATCAACACAACCCTCTATTTTCGCGAAAGTCCGCCCACTAAATGTATACAGGCACCGCCACTCCGGGTCAATGTCATCTGCCGATGATGGTGATTATACCTCTGCTGTTCCACACTGCCCATATATTCAGGCCAGCCCGGAAGATCTCCGCGGCAAAACACAGCTCTAGAGAGGATGTGCAGAAACAGAAGGCGGGCAAGACGCAAGCTAATGTGAATCTAACGAATATATGGACTGGGGGAGACTCGCAATTCTGGATACGGCGAGCTGGCTTCCTACCGCCAATCCGAGGGCCCAACGGGGATATCCTCCTGCAAACGCTCGCGTTCCAAAAACGCCCGCTCTACAACTACGCTCTTCAGGCCTGGTGATATTGTCCCATATAAGGGGGGGTCTCTCTTGGTTGCGACGCACCTGTTTCATGCATACTTTGGTGGGTTCCACTGTTCCGTGCGAATTTGATAATTGGATGTCTCCCCTTCCTAGGTAGACACATCTTCCGAGAGCACGTTTCCGGATGAGCAGGTCTGATAGACAGACACCTACTTGGGGAAATTCGCTCTCGGTACCCAATAGATTTCCGAATTCCTTTTCCGGTTTGAACTAGGCGGTACTAAGGGGGAAATTGAAGAAGGTTTAGAGATAGCATAGCAGTATTGTCGCCGAGTGACTGCAAATACCCAGAGAATAAAACAAAATGCATTGAAGTGCCTACATAGTAAGGCCAGGTTAGCCCTGGGTTGCCCGATGACTAACTAGATTCGGTTGCACGTGATCTCAAAATCGGAGAAATTGTTAGCGACTCGGATGTTTGTTTACATGGTCTCGCCTCCATCAACAACTGTTTACCTACCAAAACAGCGACTCGACAAACCCCGGGATAGGGCTAGCTTTCAGAGCAAGAACACAAACCAGCTATCAACTACTTTCGAAGACTCACTGTGACGTCTAAGATTAAGCCTCAGTTCCCTCAATGGCTCTACCTTTATCCCCTTTAGCATCTTCAGCGCTCAATTTAAGATCCCCACCAACCGCGCAACGTGGTAATCTCTGGCAAACCTCGGGCGAACTGGATGCCGTCTCATACAAGTATACCGGTGGCGGCATTGGGGATCAGACCCTCAACGAAGAGGACTTGAATGATCCTCCTAGTTCACCTTTCGTTTCCGAACCGCGAAAAAGTCGTAGCCCAGTCAAGCAGCAATCACCAACGAAGGCACCAACGAAAAAGAAGACCCAGCAGAACATCTGTGAGGATGAAGTGCTGAGGGGAGAGAATGGAGATATTGTGGGAAATGACAGCAGCATCATTCATTATGGTGTAGACAACGATAGTACTTCTGCGAGCATACTGGGCCAGTCAGGCTATGCAGGCATGGACGATACAGCGTTCAGCACATTTTCGGCAGTTCCCAATGCAGATATGACCTTGTTCGCTCGGATGGGTGAGCATAGTGATGACACTGGGGGCAGCCCGGCGAAGCAATTACGGGCCGAAAGCATCGCTCGCTACTATGACCATGTAAGTGATATACTTCTCGGAAATTCCTGTCCTGCGCTGGTTGGGAATTTGTCTGATTCGGGCATAGCACGGAAATGCGTCTGACCGCCGCGGAGCACCATCCACCCCAAGATCAGCACGTCGTGAACTTGATATCAATAGGTCGCCAACTCCCTCGCCCACACCTCGCGGCCAACACGGACCTGGAGGGGATGGGAATACAACAAATCTCCTCGATTTTACTGAAGTTTTTAACGCCGTCTCGCGATATTCATCGCAAGCATCACCCAGCAGAAGGAGCAGAAACTCCCCCAGCAAATCACAAGCCCAGCCGGACTTAGCCATGTACTTTGCCCGTAGTAGGGGCCCTTCTCCTGGCATGCTTCCCCCTTCCACTCCATCTGAATCTCGGCACCTGGCTACATTACTAGACTTTGACATTCCACCCGCGCCGACACCAAGATCGGTACCTAGCATCACACCTCGAGAACTGGAATCCCTCAAGTCCAGCTACCTTTCCCAAATATCCTCGTTAAAGGCCAGCCTAAGCGGCAAGGAAGCCGAAGTAGGTAGTCTCAAAGAAGCCGTGGGTGATGCGGAACGTCGGGTTGGCGAAGCTCTTGAAACTATACGCGAAGAGCGAGGCTTAAAGGAGCAACTGCAAGCTGCGCAGAAAGATTGGGAAAAGCGCGGGAAGGAGATGGAAGTTGTCCTCCGCAGCGTAAAGGACGAGATTATTCGTGGCGAAAGGGAGAAGGAGGAACTGGCTCAGAGATTGGAAGAGAGCGAGCGGAGGCGTGAAGAAGCTGAGACGAAGGCGGCAGAAGCCGAGAGCAGGGTGGCTGGCATGAGACTAGGCTCTACATCTACTCTTCCAGGAAGCGACACTAGTGGCTCTGAAGCCTCAGCAAATACTACCAAGGAGGTAGAAGCTGCGGTAGAGAAGGTTGCTAGGGAGTTGCACTCATTATACAAGTCAAAGCACGAGACGAAGGTCGCGGCTCTAAAAAAAAGCTACGAAACAAGATGGGATAAGAAAGTCAAGGAACTAGAGAAAAAGCTTGACGAAGCAAACAAGGAGATCGACGAATTGAAGATAGGAAGAGATGCCACTATGTCTGGCGTTGTTGTCGCTCAGATCACTAGCGTAGAAGAGAGAAATACCCGTGCTGAAGACGTGCAAAAGGCTGAGGAGCAGAAAGCCAAGCTTGCAGGATTGACGGGGGAACTAGAGAGTATCAAGAGGGACAATAGGCACCTACTCCAGGAACTCGAGAGGGAACGAGTGGAGAAAGGCGAATTGGTGGCTGCGGTTGACGAAATGCTTCTCCTCTCTGCCACTACGAGCTCTGGGGAGAGCGCTTCTAGTGGACTAGAAAATCTCCGCGGGAGCATTTCGAGAGCATCGGGGGCTTCTATGATGCGGGGCATGGGCTTCAACCCTTCTTCCAGTCTTGGGGCGAGTGGAGAATCACGGATTGGAAAGGTGAGCTCAGGAAGCTCCGGGCTAAGTCGGAGTAGAAGCGGTAGTGCGATGGGCAGCCGGAGTGGGATTATGAGTAGTATCGAGAGAATGGGTAGGGGAAGAGGTGATTAACGCAGCGTGGTGGGTTACTCGCTGGGTCGAACCGCATGTGCAGCTTGACCTGATGGATTGCGGTTTTGCATGGTTTTCCTCATGACTTCCAGGAGAGTCTATAATCCGTCATAGAATTTTACAGATTCCTAAGTAGCGGTGATTGCCTTCAGCACGCTCTGTCGCACCGTAGACTACTGCTATAACTCAGCTCGCCTAAACATCTTTGATAGATCGCAAGGCTAAAGCGTATATACGTTGATTAATTTGTCCGGAGATAGTCTCCTCACACAGGCTCTAGCGCTTGGCACTCAACTATCTTATATAACGGTGGCAGGGAAATGTATATTTAGGGGATCCACTGATAGAATTTTCCATTGGAGGTGGCACAGATGTCCAATTCGCTGAGTAGGGCACGAACCCTCCAGCTGAGACTGCATTCTAAGCGAAAAGAGCCGCATCAACCCAAACCCATCTCAACTTCAATATTTAGCGATAAACACCCTTAGATTACCACTCGACTCAGCGCCAACGACTTGATTGCCATTCGTCACCATGGTATGTACACAGTATCGCATTCGAGAGCGATAGATACTCTTTCCTCTCACAATTCACGACAATTTTGCACTACAAGGAAGATGAGCTAATTGCGAATGGTGAACGAGTAGACAATCAAGCACAACCAGCAGATCCAACATAACCGTGAGTCTACCAGAGAATTTCAGATACCCTAAGCTAACAGCTTTTCCAGATTTCCGAAAGGATTGGCAGCGACGTGTGCGCACGCACTTCGATCAGGTAAAGAATAGCCACTTTGGTGGAGCACAAAATGCCGAATAGTTCTAATATCCAGTTCATTAGCCTGGCCGCAAACTTCGTCGCCGTAATGCTCGTCTCGCCAAAGCTGCGTCCGTTGCTCCACGTCCTGTCGACAAGCTTAGACCTGTTGTGAGGTGTCCGACTATCAAATACAACCGTCGCGTTAAGCCTGGAAAGGGTTTCACGCTCGCGGAGCTCAAGGTGCGATACATAGTCAACCCCTGCCTATGCATGGAGGAGCACTCTACACCCACAATGACTCTCAGATCTCTAGTCGGGCCACAAGGTTAACTTAATCCCATCAAATAGGACGCCGGAGTCCCTCGTAAACTTGCTCCAACCATTGGTATTGCAGTTGACCACCGCCGCGTCAATCTTTCCACAGAATCCCACTCTGCCAACGTCTCCCGACTCAAAGAATACCGTGCCCGTCTTATCCTCTTCCCACGCCGTACAGGTCAACCTAAGAAGGCCGACAGCAAACCTGGGGAGCTAAAATCCAGCAACATTATCCGTCAGACCAGCACTGCGCTGCCAATCTCGAATATTGCTACCAAGGCTTTCTCAGAGCGTAAGATTAGTGCCATGGGCAAGGGCGAGGAGGCAGCGTATAGGAGACTTAGGGAGGCTAGAAGCGAGAAGCGGTTGGTCGGTGTGCGGGAGAAGAGAGCTAAGGCAAAAGCCGATGAGGCTAGCGCTGCGAAGAAGTAGAAAAGAGGACTGTCTCTGGAGTGGGTTCTGGTTGGAATGGGTGACATGGGCTTGCTGGCTTGCTGGCTTGCTTGCCAGGTGTTTGCGTCCATCACGCTTCCCCTGAATGCATGTACTTTCGATAATCAATACGGAAAATGAACCTTTTCAGACGAGCAAGATTCAGAAGGAACTGCGCGTCATGACTGCGATCTGGAAGACCGAGCTCGTTGGCCAAGGTTAGAGGGCTTGATCCTCGCGACCACACAACGCAGGTGAATCGTCCAGACTTGGGGAGCATCCCTTAGGCAGTCACTTGCATATCATTTGGCGAGACTACTGTTACATTCTAATGCTGCAAACCTCCTTACCTCACTCCGTTGGAAGAATCCGTAGTGAAGCATAACGGCCACCACCAAAACCTTAAAACTGCACAGCCCTGATACTTCAATCTAAATCCACACCTTTGGATCTTAACTCGCCCCTTGCCATATCAATTTCACGCATCAGTTCCTTATGTGCGTCTGGCACATCGTTGAATGTGAAAACTCCCCAACCAAGCTTGAAGAGCAGATATGCACCGAAGGAGACTATGGTCCAGAACGGCAGCTATACGCGAAAAGGTGAGCTCCACCGAGCAAGATAACGAGAGTTAGGAGGTCTTACCACCGGAATTATCTCGTCTTGTACTTTTGGCGGAAAGGGGATCAAGCGGAGATAGCAGGCAAGGTACAGCTAATTGATCGAAGATTAGAGAAGTGAGTCAGTACGGATGCCACGGAACCGAGAGTGTTGAGGAAAGGGGGATAGTGGAATAGCGGGTGAGGCGAGTAAAGGAGAGTCATACCGATGAAACAAGGAGGGCGAGCGAGATGGTCTGTTGAGCACGAGTCATCGTGGTCGTATTGGGATGTTTTTTATTATTCTCTGATTAGGATTCGGAGACGCCGTGGTTTGAGCACGAGAACAAAAGAGTGTGGGATATACAAAAAAGAAATAAGCACTCTTTTTGGTTGGTGAGTCGGAGGACACATTTCATCAGTTTCATCAGTGGTAAACACGTGACAGCATGCGACGCGACGACGGTGGCTTGAAGAATCGTGTAGAATAGCCAATTCGGGAAGCCCAACCAACGCGACTTGAGGAACTGGAAGTCCCGAATGACGCGTCTGTTTACCTGGGAAAGCGGTAAAAACAACGACAACAAGTCGTCAACTCATGCCTGACGCGGCCTTCCTTAGGCAACCATAGTCGTCAAGCGAGGAATCTAAGAGGGGGAATTGGTGTTCGGTATGCTCCTCTTGCAATGTACCTCATAACTCTAATATTCGCTCCCGCATCCTATACGAGGCACAGCAAACAGATGACATAACCGCCGCGTCCTTCTGTGGCTCGGAAACAACAGTTTGGAGTGAGAGAATCAAAAGCGGAATCACGGAATCAAGAGTCACCGCTCAATTAATTGCCTCCCGCTTATGCCTCAAGCCTGCACAATCCTTCACCTCCCCAGCCTCACCTGCCCATCAACCACACCGTAACTCCTCGCATTTCGGTTTTCCCCTGTTCCTTTTGCATTCGTAGCCAGTTTGAGAGCCTTGTCGTCGGAATAAGGCCGCGACAACTTCTCGAGAAATTGCTACTGCGCCGAGAATTAAAAACTGAAGCAATTCCAAGATGGTCACTCCCTGTGATCCAGGCACTGTCCCTTTCCATTCTCATGCACCCACTTCCCCTCCAATCCCTACTGGACCTCTGAATCCGACTGGATTGCACCTGCCTCTTGCGGCCCCGGGTTTGCAGCCGCTGCCACGCACCGATAATATAGGTAGCTCCCAGCTCTCGAGGGAAGAGCAGGAGGTGATGTTTTCGACACTTGAGGCTATCTTTCAACGCGCTGAAGAAGCTGAAGGCGGCGTTGGAGTCAGCGAGCTCCGACCTCTATCCACTGATGTTGATGAGGAATATCGGACAAGTGGAGGGAGGAATGTTGACGCCCTTCGGGGAGTTAGAAATATTTTAGACCAGATGTGGTGGTCTGAATCAGAATTCATGACGAAAGCTGCAGAGGTATTAGCAGATGGTAGTCGAGATCGTACGTCTTCCTGCAACGCCCTCAGCCTCGGGTGGGCTGCCGCTTGGAGGCCTAATGGACTTCCACTCGAACTGACGGTTAATTATAGCGGAATGGAGAATTCCGTACGGCGAGGCTGGTGTCCTGGATTTTTTCCTCAGAGTCGTTGCTACGGAAGGCGTTGAACACAACTTGATGTATCACTCTTTACGTCTCGTTGGAAATTCTTGTGCAGACACAGGTACGTGCTTGCTGGTGCGGATATCGTACTAATATTGGCTTATCCAGAGACAGATGCAAATAGAGCCCGAGTGGTTAGCCAAAACTACACTTTATCCATCATCAAACAGCTAAGGGACCTCAATCTTGCGAAGATTGTTGTCCCTGTAATCTACAATGTCTGTGTGGACTACGGTATGCCCCCACCCTCTTCGTGGATTAGATCGCTGGCTGAGAGCGTAAGAGAGCCCGCTCAACAACAAGCCGCAAACAATGGCCTTAACAATGAGTTAATAAACCTGCTTTGTGACCGGAGATTTCTTGAAGCCGGCGGAAGGAATGTGGTTGGATACGCGTCCCGACTGATCGAGCTCATCGTCTCTTTGCGTGAGTGCAGGAATTTTTTCTCCCCTTTGAGGTTTTATTATACTGAAGTAGTGCTGTCTAGCAAATGGGACGAACATGTCTCCTGAAAACGCTGTGGAGACTCTTTTCGGTCTGACCGCGGATCCAGACACTGACCTTGAGGACTTTTTGACGCTGATTAGCTCCGCCGTTGCTCACCTCTCTGATGTTCGGTTTCAGAGATATATGATCGCCCAGAGATCTCTCGAAAAGCCCCTATCAATCCTTGTAGAATCCTATTCTCGTTTCTCACAATCAGATGACTTGGTCCCCTCAATATCTAGTCTAGATATATCAAGCCTCACCCCTCGTCCTGAGGTACCGGAAGATGAGAAGCTCCTTTCCCGCATGCGTTTCAACCTCATCGAATCACTGTCGGAGATATCATCCATTCCAGAATTTGCTCCGACATATCCTCTCGACTCGCCCCTGATAGGATCTCTACGGATGTGGCTGACCGTCCCCCACACCCAGCTCCAAGTTTGTGCTTGCGTCATGTTAGGAAACCTAGCGCGTTCGGACGACATCTGCTGGACCATGGTACACGACTTCCGCATACATGAACCACTAATAGCAATTCTAGAGGATGGCAGTGACCCTCAGGCTTTACACGCAGTAATAGGTTTTTTGAAGAACCTCGCCCTATTGGCAGGCAACAAAGCTATTCTGGGAAAGGCCCGCTTGCTAGAAGTTCTCAGTCGTCTCTGGGCACTTGAAACAATACCGCACATCCAATTTGCTGGTGTGAGCCTTGCAAGACAAGTTATCAGTGGATCCCGTAAGTATTTTATTTCTCTGCACTGTCGGCTGTACAAAGCCGATTCACGTACCTACCATTTGACCATTTTAACATGCCACGCAACTGTAGCCACAGCATCAATCTCAGGTGCTAACATTCCATTCTAGAGGAGAACGTCGCTCGCCTCCTGACGCCTCTTTCTCCCGATCCAGACTCTCCAGCCCATTCTCGGACTTACCTCACTCTCCTCCTCTCTCTACATGGGAAATCGGATCAGCTTCCCACAAAGATCGAAATAGCGCGAGCTGTCACCGCTATCTGCCGCACGCTCAACACTTCTCCACCACCAACCCTCAATCTCGACATTGAAGATCTAAAGTTGCGTCTCTTCAGACTTCATATAGACGTAGGACAGCCTATAGCTGTTATGTTGGGACAAACCAAGTGGCCCCTTATACGAAGTGAGGCCTGGTTTACCTTTGCTCTTATGGCGCGACATCCCGAGGGAGCAGCCGTGGTCAGTCATGCCCTTCACAGCTCGGAGGTGTTTAAGACCTTGGTGGAGACCGTAACAGGCATGCAGTTCACTCTGGAAGCGCTAGGAGGAGTGGACGAAGAAGCTCTCTTCGACTCCACAATACTTAACGAAGAACCTACCCAGGAAGAGGCGATGAATCAGAGCGATAGGCAGAAGAAGAAAGAATCCGAGGAACAGATGGCGAGGATTGATCGTGAGAACGCTATCGTGCTTGTCAACGAGTTGCTTAAGAATAACGTAAGGGCACCCCACCCTTAGCCCCTTTTCCAACATCCAAGCTTTTCGTACAGAAATATTTACAAGCAAACGCAGAGCGGTCACTTGGCCCCTATCCACTGCCAAATCCTGCAAGACATTCTACACAATAAGTCTGTGGCGCAGGGCAGCTACGACGAGTTCATGGAGAGGGCCAAGGCGTCCTGGGAGGCTAGGCCCGGGCCCGAGCACGGATGTCCCCTCGACAAAGGCGGGGAGGGTGGGGGGAGTTATGATACTTTCTAGCTTCCGCTGGCTTCGGGTCATGTTAGGTTACTCTTTCTTCCTTTCTTTTTTGCTGTCGTTACTATGGTGAAAGATATCCTTGCATGGGGTTTGTGGTGTTGGCATAGGGCGTTGAAGGCAAGAGAGACAGCGGCCTCTCATGTCAGAACAAAAAAAAAGCTCTCTACTCTTATCTTTTTTTTTCCTTTTTTTTTTTCTTCCTCAGTCTACATACCTCCCAATCCTGTCTTTTCGAATACCCCTCCCCTCTCCACTCCGGGATAGAATAGTATAGATAAAAAAACCCCTCTCCATCTTTTTTTTTTTTTTTTTTTTTTTTCCCTTTCACCATTATTAATCATTATTGTTATTACCACCACCACCACTACTATTCTCTTTTTCTTTTTCTTTTTCTTTTCTTCCCCCCTGGTGCGCTCAGGTCAAGCGTTCACATCAACTCCTAGCCTGCCCCTTAAATACAGATATAAGGGGACCCTGCAGTGTAGCTAGCGAGGATGGCTTAATCGATATTTCTTAATCGAAGACATAAATAACGTAATAATATTTTTGGTTCGTGGATTGCGGATGCGGGGCGTTGGCTTACTACCTTTCTGCCTAGTGTATTTATGTTGAGGGTTTGAAGGGGGAGGGGGAGGGAGGTGGGGAGAGTTTGTATGCCAGGTACGTGCTAGTTGGGACGTTCGGATTCCTCCGGAGTGCCGGAGAGAAAAGAGTGGGGGGGGGTTCAAACGGGATATCTGGAGAATCAATTAATCGATTAATCCATCTCGATGGAGATAAACCCCACCAATAATCGTCCGTTTATTTTGTTTTTGCCCGTCCGTCCGTTCGTATATATACACGTATACACACACATAGCAGCGTGCACCACCCCGTACGTGCCCCCCCCCCCCTCCACGAGAGGGAAAAAAAAAATAATGATAAAAAAAAAGTGCCCCGCAAACTCCCCCAAGTAGCTAGAAAGAGGAGGGGGGAGGGGAAATTAAAAACCTAGAAACACCGTACGTATGCCTTTAAACCCCCAAGCCCCCCCGGCCTCACCAACCGTCCCCAGGGAACAACAACCCCACGACCCCCCTCACCCCGCCCAGAACCCCCCTCTCCCGAACCAACCCCTCGAAGACCTCCGGGATGCCCCCCAAAGACTCCCGTTCGTCGGCGCGTCGCCCTGTTTTTTCTCTCCTCGCGTTAGCAATCTCCCCAGAACACCCCCCCGGAAAAGGGGGGGTGGGGAAAGGGAAAGGGAAAAGTTCTGTTTTTTTTTTTTTTTGGGTTGGGCTGAGAGGGGAGGGGGATATAAAACGTACAAGCAGCGGGCGCCCTGGCCATGGCGCTGACGGTGCTCTCGGGTTCCCCGGTCCAGTCGAAGGCTATGTTCCATCTCACGAGGAGCTCCACGTCGTTGCGGTGGAGGCGGAGGGTTGTGAGGCCGAGGTAGCGGGCGAGGTCGCGGCGGGTGGGTTGGGGTCCGGAGTCGTCGTCATGGCCATCTTCCACAAGGGTGGGGTGTTGGTGTTTTCCTTTCCCTCCTTTCCTGTTGTTGTGGGGCGCGTCGTTGCTGTTGCCTCCTTTCGCGCTCGCCCCGCCTAGCAGGTCCCCAAAGGCCCCCTCGCACCCCCACCAGCACTTCGCTCTCCGTCTCGCGACTTCCCAGTACCTCCCCATCGCCCAGCAAACGCTTGGTACGTCCCTCCGGCTCCTCGCTAGCTCCCGGACGAAACTTCCTAGTTCTGGTTCTGCCCAGGTGGAGAGGGAGGGGATTTGGAGGTCTGTGACGAGGAGGGCAGAGGTGTTGACTGTTAGGGAGATGGTGGTTGTTAGGAGGTGGTGGGGGGAGTGGGCTTTTATTAAATGGTGATGGCGCATGGGGGGTACGGCGGGAGGTTTTGGTGCGGTGGTGGTTTGGGTGGTGGATTGGGAGGGGGGTGGGAGGAGAGTGGTCGTTGAGGTGAAAGATAGAGGGGTAAAGAGGGTGAGGTAGGGGAGAGGGTTTGCGAGGTCGATGGGGCGATGAGAGGGGATTGGGCCTTGGGGTGATGGAGGAGACTGTACTGTTGAGGAAGCAGGAGGAGGTTTGGAAAACGGGAGGAAGTTGTTAAGCAGCGATAGGGATAATGGCTGTGGAGATTTCGGTGGATTAAGACCCCGGTCGTTCGACTTGAGGAGTAGAGATCTATCTATCTGTTAGTCTATAGTATCCCGCAAACACGCACACTCCCAGACCAACGCTCACATTATCTTCCCCCTATCCTCTTCATTCGCTGGATCTATTGGCGGCTCGGCAGCTTCCCCCCGAATTTCCCGCGCCAATTCAGCCTGTTCCTCATACATTGCAACTTCATCTTGCAGCTTCCTCAACTGCTCCCGTAAATCATCTCTTTTTCGCCGTTTAAGAGACAATGCGCCACCTCGCTCTGCGGATTCAGGGCTTTCCAGTCGCCGTCTTCTTGTCCCTGCTACCCCCGGCTCTAGATTTTGTCCCACGGGTCGCGGAGACATGCCCTTCCTAGGTGAGGTAACTGCGCGTCTTGCAGGTCTTAGTTTGATAGGTGAGGACGCAAGTGCTTCTCCCAAAGCTCTATTCTTCCTTGGCCTCTTGCTTGGTGTGTTCAAAAGCCCAGCTGGTGGCCTGCTAACGACAGGATCAGCCAAGCCCCTCTGCGACGGCGTTGGTGGTAGTTCCGGTTCCTCATCCTCTGGCTCCTCGTTAGTTCCATCAGATTGAGTACGGTCCTGCAATGCTTTCTCTGGTTCCTCTGGCTCCTCTGATTCCCGTCCATCATTTGTTCCACCAAGTTGAGCACTAGCCTGTAGTGGTCTTTCTGGCTCTCCCGCCTCCCGTTCTTCGGTGGTTCCATCACCTCGAGCGAGCGCTTGTGGCGTTTCATCCGATCCCTGAGCTCTCCGTCTGTCGCTCGTTCCATCAAGCTGAGCAAGTGCCTGTAATGCCCTCATTACCTGCGATCCACTATCTCCTGCTGGTGGCGGCCGAGCATTCTCTTTGACCGTCTGATCTACGTCTCCGCTAACTGCAGCCAATGGCTCTCTCGTCTCTTCAGCCGGAGGTGATGTCCTCACTGGTGTTCGCGATCGCCGCCTCGGTGAAGCTCTCAGCCTTTGCTTAGACCCTGACCGTGCTATCCGTCCCGGAGAACCCGCACCCGCACTCGGAGACGGCGACTTTCCACCGTTTTGCTCTTCTGCCGGCTCGCGGACGGGGTTCGCAGCGCTAGTCGTCCCATCGTAGCCATTCTCCGTATCTTTCTCAATTCCATTCGTAGCGGCAGGTATCTCTAAGGCCGACGTATCCACCGGCTTCCCTCCACCCCCGCGACTCTGCGGCCTTTCTCCCCCAGCAGACTTCGGGCGCTCCAGCAAAGCTGGGTTGAACCTTGCCAGGCTCGCCTTCGTCGGTGACAGGAAAGACGCGCGACGGGGAGCTGTATTCGGGGCATCTCTGACGGGAGCTCCTTGATGTTGAGGGGTCGCGTTGATAGGAATTGACTTTATTGGTGACGTTTTGCGCCGTTTGGGAGGGGATGAAGCCATTTAGGAAGGTATCTCATATGATGAGTGACCGCGTCGCGCACGCCAGAGTCCGCAGATGTCGCGCCAAACTTTGTGGTGTGAATGTTGACGGGCCGGACTCGGTGGGGGAGACGTGATGTTTTGCTTGCTTCCCTTCTTGCCTGTCGCGTCGACTTTCCGAGCACAACCAACCAGGAGAGCACCTGCAAGACACAAAGACAATGATTAACAAAGAATTCAAAATCCCCATGCTTGATGTTTTTTCTACTTGCATAAATAACAAACGATTGAATTATTAAAGGTTAAAGAAGATAATCGGTCTCTCCAGGCCATCGGAGTCACATGACGATCTGATAAGATTAGCATCGCCGACATTGATATCAATCTCACCTCCGAGCTCGAATATCCGAGCTTGAACTCTTCCGCGCTTCAAGACCCGCACAATCCATCCCTTCTCCCGCACTCCCAATACATCATGATTCACCGCTAACAGTCACTGCACCACTGTCCTTCCTGCCATACTACCATAATGGAGAAATTCCTCCACCGCCTCCCGCCCCTCCGTCTCTGCAGCGCATGCCGCACCGCTCTCCTCCGTACCCTCTCCACCTCCCAATCCCCTCGGTACGGCCTCCAAAACAGCCCGAGAACAAAAGAGAGGCGTAGCTATTCCACCACCACCGCTTCAAACGACCACCAAGCTAGCCCTCTAGAAGGTTACTATAAACGTCCGTCCGCCTACCCTCTATAAGCCATATCTCTCTCACCCAAATACCAATAAAACCTCCAACTAACGACCCCCTCTCCCTCCCCAGTCCTCCTAGAATCCCCCCTCTACTCCAAACCCCCCAGCCCTCATCCTACATCAGATTCCCCCACCTTCCCGGACCAAGAATCGCCCCTCGCCGCCCGCGCCCGCGTAATCTTCGGCTCCCGCCTCGCTGGCCCCTCTTCCATCACCCCCAAACCCCGTCAGCTCATCGCCGGCGTGCTGGTTCCCCCGCGTCCCACGGAACCGGACAACTGCTGTATGAGCGGTTGCGTGAACTGCGTTTGGGACCTCTACCGCGACGAGATGGAGGAGTGGGCTGCTGCGACGGGGGAGGCGAGGAGGAGGCTGCACGAGCAAGGGACGGGTCTGATGAGGGCTGGGGAGGGGACGCCGGCGCATGTCGCGACGAGCATGGATGATGACGGAGGTGGTAGTGAGAGTAATTGGGATGGTGGTGGTGGGTTGGGGCAGGAGGATTTGTTCGGGAATATACCGGTGGGGATTCGGGAATTTATGAAGACGGAAAAGCGGTTGAAGGAGAGACATCGGAAAACTGGGGGGGTATGAATAGTTGACGGATAAGGCGCACGCACTCTCTAGACGTCCAGTACATCCACAAGCGTAGACTACAGATAGAAAATTAAGGACCCTGAGTTCGTGGATATGATGGAATGAACCTCTCTTCATGTTATTCTATTATCTAACAGGTTCGTCCCATGGCTTGAAAAGAAAGAAAGAAAAAAAAAACAATCAAAGATGCTTCTGAACTTTTTTGCCACCGTCAGGGCCATGAGTACGCAAGGAAACTAACGGAAGATATGCAAGGGACCTCAAATATCCATAACGGAAAACCCACTCGAAAACTTTACCGCAGTGACCACAGAGGATAGATCCAGTGGCGTTCGTTCGGTAGGATAGCCGGCGATGCCCGCTCAAGGTCGCCTTCAACGACCAAGAAGCGGCATGGCCTGCCCCGGGAACTCTAAAGCTGCCTCCTCGATCGACATTGAAGTGAATGCCAACCTTCAGAACGCTAGATTTGCTCTTAGAGCTACCGCCACGGAAAACGCACTAGAAAAGAGTCGCAAAAGGACCAAAAAAAGTAAGGGGATGTCAGGCCGCTGGTTAGCACCATACAAAAGAGCCGGCCGCCAAAGCTCCCAAGACACATCTGCGATTTAGGGGTCTCGTACGATTGCACACATGGCCTGTAACACCTATCTCGTCTCCCCTCCATCACTATTGCGTCAAATATCCTCACCTCACCTCACCTCTCCACCATACCCTCTCCACCCTCTACACTCCATTCACCATGACGACATCCTCGGCTGGACTGGCCAACATGGAATATTGACCTCCGCAACCGGCCCAAGTCAGCCGCTTACCCTTGATAGCAGAATTTTCAAGTAGAGAAGCAACTTCCACGTCTTCGTCAGTACCCAGGCCGGTCTGGTAGTTTGAAGAGAATCCCCAAGAATATGCTTTCCCATCCGCAGTGATAGCTATGGTTGTGTCGGAGCCGGCTGCAACCATGCTCGCTTTGATACCTGTAGAATAACATGTAATTAGCGAGCGTTTTGAAAGATCAGGGCTTTGATAGACTTACCCTCAATCTTCAGAGGTTTATGCAAAATCCTTGGAACGTCGTTGGCGTCATAGGTAATGTGATCTTTAGGTATATCTCCAACCTTAACGCCGATTTGGAAGCCGTCGAGACGACCCCAAATGAGCAAATCGCCGTCCTTTGTCACAGCCAGGGAATGGTGGTCGCCACCCGCGATGTATTCGATCTCATAATCTTCAAGACTCTCGACAACCCTAGGCTTAGATACCACGGCATTATCTTCGCCAAGGCCTTCCTGAATACCAGTCTCACAATAACTATTAGCGCCCCATCCCCATACCCTACCCATTACGTCGATGGCAAAGGAATGGTATGCGCCGCAGGCAATGAATTTAATCTTATTCTTCGGAAGTCCAAATTCACGGGGCGTGAGACCGCCTATCGCAGTGCGTTCGACAAGACGACGACCCAGCTGGTTCTGCTGGCCAGCCCCCCAGGCAAAAACATTCCCTTTATTGTCCAGAGCTAGGGCATGGTTATTACCCATGACAATTGACTTGATATTCTTAAGTCCTTCAATGTGGATAGGGGTGAGTTGAACATGCGAATTAGGGGTAAAGCCGAGAACACCCTCATTATTCTAAAATCCATATAAGAGTTAGCGGAATCCGGGTGGTGAGACACCATATATTTTGCGGGAGACGAGGACATAGCTTAGGGGGGGGGGTAGTGAGCGCTGGAATATATATCTTACCCTGAAAGTGCCCCAACCATAGACATATCCTTCATCAGTAACAGCGAAAGTGGCACTGTCCCCTGCGGCCACTTGAACGAACTTCGTACCCTCTTCGAAATATTGATTAAGCACCTCCATTGGCGTACTCTCCTTTGGATTCATTCCGCTGTCGCTACCGCTATCATCCGAACCATCGCTGCTGGAGGCATCAATGTCTATTAGGGCGCCGTCCCATTGAGTATCTCTCCCGACAGCACCAAGGTCATTAACACCCCAAGTCAAAATTTTGTTATTATGGGTTAATGCAACCGCGTGCATGCCACCAGTGGCGATCTGAACAACACCAACGCTGTCCGCGGCGAGGTTAGGATTCAGTCGGGGGCGTTTCACATCTACCGCGTTCCTTGCAGAACCAAGTCCAAGCTCACCCGAGCTCCCTTCCCCAAAAACGTAGATATTAAGCCTCGTAGTAGGCGCTTCGTTAATGATGGATCGGCGACCATGACGAGTGACTTTAACCGGTCGAGGGCCTTGGGCCTTAGGAGCCTTACTAACAGTAGCTTTTTTGGTTGGACGAGGTGATGCATCCTCCTCGTCGGTGGCCTTGCGTTTGGTGGGGGCTGGCTTCGCATCATTAGAAGCAACTGTCTTGGTTGTTACTTTCTTAGTAGCAGCTGGCTTTGTTGGTTTCGTTGGCTTTGTTGCCTTCGTTGCAGTCGTCTTCTCTGCAGGCTTCTTCGTGACAGCTTCTCCATTCCCAGTTGCTTTAGCAGCTGCTAATTTCTTGCCCGTATTTGGGGCGATCTTGACTTGTTTCACAGGGCGAGATGACGAATCCTCGTCTGCCGTCTTTCGTTTGGCGCCTGGAGCAGATGTGACAGATGGCTGCTCTTTCTTCCCTTCGGTAGAGGCTGCCGTCTTACGCGCTGGCGCAGAGGGGGATTTGGGAGCTGCTTTCGCTCCAGCCGTCTTCACTCTAGTAGATGCTCTGGTAGCAGTCTCGACTGCCTTGGCCGCCTTTTTAGGAGGCATTCTGAGTGAGATCGCTCTTTTTGAGAATGCAATCGATGGTTTCGGTGAAAGAGTTAGCCGGTTGACTTCTTCGCGTCGATATGAGGGGTGTAGCTGTGCGTTGACCGCGATGCTAAAAGCGTGTCAAGGGAAGCTAAAGCACAAGTTTCACAGGTTAGTGATGGGTAGCAAGTAGGAGGGGAGATGCGGCACGAGTAACTATACCGAAGATTCCGAATGCGCGTCGCGGTTGCTAGAGCCGTCCGTCGCGATAGTTTCTAGGTCAAGTTGCTGCTAAATGCACGCGCAGTGGGATGGAAAACACTGGCGACAGACCCGAGGAGATAGTCTAAGTAAGTCTAATCTTCTTGAAAGAAGTTGGTTGCGCAGCTGCTAACAAGAGCTCCGGAAGAGTAGGGCCGCTTGTTGTTAGGAAAAAGTCCAAGGGGAAGAGAAATTGTGCTGGCAGGAAAAACGTGCTAAAGTTAACACCGGAAAAACCATTCACCCGAAAACCAGAACGGAAAGTGCAAGCCGATCTGTCAACAACAAAAGGTATCGTGACGGAAACGAATCAACAATAGAATCTATCATTGAAAAGCCGAAACCCTTACACAAATAGTGACCAGTCCCCATCCCTTCTTTCTACGAGATTCTCGGACTAAAATCGCCTCCACGGAATTCCTGATTTGGGAGCACCCCTATATAATTTCAAGCTCGTGATATCAGACGGTCAGAAAATTACTTACATCCTAGAGACTTCACGAGGAAAACACCCACTTAGCGCATGCTCCTTTGAGAAGCGTAATTAGTCAGAGGATACCCAGTACCCAAATGCGCGACTGAGGTGTCGCCTAACAACCCTCGTGGTAAGATCCTTATTGGATTCTGGCAGTTGTTTGATGCTATTGGGACCTTTCTAGGGGACTGCTTCTATTTGGAAGCATCGGCTATCCGACCGTAATCTTTTTGACGCTAGCTTATCTTGCTCTGGTTTCGGTCTGATTTTCTCAATGCGATTCACGTAGCCGCACCCAACCGAGCATACCATCACATTCTGAGTGGTTCAAGTGTGAGATCCGTTTTTTTGAAAATCTACCGAGACTCCAGGACGTGTGTATGTGCGTACATATATACCACCGTTGCCGGCCAAGAAATAACAACAGAGACTTGACGGTTGTATAGACCCAGAAGAGCTGAAAACAGATGTGCTCGGGTTTGAGGCCGCATAGCTCCGTGTCTGGCTCGAGAACCACATATAATACAGGAAGGAGTAGTACAACATATGCCTATTTATGTCGTCTTGGCCTCTAACAGCGTCTTCTTGACCTCCGGCAACGCTGCGATCCTCGTCTTCCCTGCGAATTTGACAATATTCTCTTTATACGGATGTGCCAACCCCTCAAATACTATCATGCAGAAGTCAATCAGTACTTCGCCTTCAACGGCGTTGTTAGATCACCAACCTTTCAACCTAGCCAGCCTTTTATCCCGTAATCTATTCTTCGGCAGCATGCCAGAGACAGCCTTCTTCAGAACCTCACCACCACCCCACTTTGCAAACAAACGATCCATTGTGATCTCTTTTAGTGAACCAGGACGCGTGTTGTGACGATAATACTTCTTCTGAAAGCGCTTTTTGCCCGTCGTGTGTAGGTCATGGCAGCCCGTCGCAACGACGTAGTCTCCACAGTCCGCTGTTGGAGAAGACGAAACGCGTGTCAGCTAAAAAGCTCAACTGTATGGGAATGTTCGACGTCGGGTGTTACGAACTACTGGGGTCCCATATTGGCTTATGCTTTCCCATCAGTACGATGGCGATTCGAGATGCTATCCGACCAAGGGACCGCGGGTCAGATCCAACATCAATGTGGTGCCATGTTCTGCTATATGCCAGGGCAGTCTAGTAGACCCAAAAAAAATGAGTTAAGATCTTAGTTCAGCAAAACTCTCCACGTACCTTTCCCACAGTTTGCGACATGGCGATGAACCTATCGCAGCGGCCGACAAAGGTTCAAGAACAAACAGTCAAGCCGACACAGTTTTCTACCTAAATTGATGGGTAGGCAACATCCATTGATAGATTCTACAGAGCACGAAGTTGAAACTCGCCAAAAAAAAACGCCAAGCCCCTAACACCCGAAATATATTGTACTTCGTACTCTACGGAGGCTCACGGCAAAGGTATTCGGAGTGGCCGCCTAGCCTCCAGTTAAGCGACAACCTACCTGCCTCACCAAAATGCTGCCTGATCGTACTGGCCACTCAATCTCAATTACCCTTCATGCATAAGCCTTTGCTCTTCAGGAAGAGGGAATTCCTGTTGCTAGAATTAAAGAGATAACTGGATTAGCCATATCTACAATTTATCACATAAAAAAATCAATTTTGAAAGGAGTTATAACTCTAAAGTATGCAGAGAGCTCAAAGATGAATACTTTATAGATGTATCTTACTCTGGAAGACCTAGGATTATTACAGAAGAAAGTGCTACCAAAGTTCTAGAATTAGTGTATAAAAATAGAGAGAGAAAAGAAAAGCTAAACTTGAATTGAATGCATTAAGTTTCATATTAATATGATTCTTGAACTGGAGGATAGTAACTATTATTGTGAGGGCTGGAGAGCTAGAGAGCTAGAAGCCTTAGTTAGAATTTTAATTAGATTTTAGTGAAGTAAAGCTTAAGTAAAATTTGAAAGGTTTAACTAAAGTCTTAACTAGAGTCTTAATTAAATTTTAATATAGTAAGGTCTAAATGGGATTTTGAATACTTTTACCATAAGTTTCTGTATCAAGGAAAGACTTGGAACTATTGTATAGAAGAATAATACTTCATCTTATGTACATTCAACTCAATCAGAAATTTATAAAATTTTTAATATATAATAGCTTTTGTGGCCAGGAAATTTTCTTGACCTCAATATGATTGAATTAGTTTGAGCTTATTTTAAAAGAGTTACTATTAAAAATAAACCTTTAAAAACATGAAAAGAGATAGAAGAAGTATGAAAAAAAGTATAGAGTAACTTGAAACAGAGTAAAATTCAAGCTTAGATTAAATATATTAAGTTTTATATTGATATAGTTCTTGAACTAGAAGGTGGTAACCATTATTATAAAGGTCGAAGAGCTGAGAAACAAAAGAATTAGCTAGAGTCTTAACTAGATTTTAATGAGGTAAAGCCTAAGTGAGATTTAAAGAGCTTAACTAAAGTCTTAACTAAAGTCTTAACTAGAGTCTTAACTAGATTTTGATATGGTAAGGTTTAAGCAAGATTCTGAATACTTTTGCCATGAGCCTTCATAAAATATAGCAAGCATAGGCGTGAACATAATAAATTTCATCTTGGCTAATGTACATTACTAAGTACTAAAACATGTCGCCCCCTCCTCCCATCGGAGTAACTTCTAGACTGTATTCTTTTTCTCTCTAAGTGTCTTTAAAATTTTGGAACCATATTATTTTATAATAGGACCTGTCCTTAAGTGCTCTGAATTTTGAAAAGACTTTAATAGTTGTGATTAAACAGGGGGGGGACAGCAGAAGTAGCAATCGGTGACGTGATTAAAATGATTAATAGCATAATCAAGTGCATTCTTTTTCTTATTGCTTAGTGGTCTTCTTTGGGAGAAATAGTTCAAGAAAGTACTGTAGTGCTTGGAGCAACTTCTTGGGGTGTAGGTAGGTTGATTGTTTTAGCTATACATACATGAGGACTATATAAGAGTGGTTTGCTAAGACCTTGCAACTCGGCTCCACCGAGCTGCTCTAGACAACCATTTTAGGCCTATTCCTGGGCTCTATAGCTGCCTTCCTTCGAAACCTAACGACCTCGTAGGTTATAAAACAAGTGAACTAAAAAAATATAAGAAGTGTATATAAGTAACAAAAGAAAAATATATTATTCATGTGTAGTGTCAGGTTCTAGGGGGGTGCCACAGATGCTCGAGGGTCGAGGGGGTCATTCGTGGGCTCGCGAATGAGTTCTCGAGCTCAGATGGGTGTCACAGCTCAGCAGAATGTCCGGCGGGATGTCAGAGGTAGGTAGGCTAAGTAGGTGGATAGATATGAGCCACGGGGTGGCTTCTATTAGATGAACTATATATAAGAGGTATGTTGACCGATAGAAATTGAAGGATCAACTCTGTCAGTCAGAAAAGGAGCTTGAGAGCTTGGCTTAAGCACGGACCCTATACTGATCTAAGCTTACAAGCCTTGTCTTTATGTGCTGTAACATGTAGCCTAGTCAGTCTCTTCTGCCTCCATGTACATCACCTCTATTTTCTCATCTGTATCCAACTCCTCTGGTTTTTCTAGCTCTACAGCATCATCATCCTTTACTTGTTTCTGTTTACCCTTGTTTTTTCTTTCTTTTCCTGGCTTTCCTTTTCTGCCATATCCAGTCAATTTCTTATGCTTCCTGTTCTTCCAAATCAGGGAGTTTTGATACGCAAAGATGTCCAAGACATTTCTTATCCCTCCTTCAATCTCCATCATATTGTGCATAATAATTCTTCCCATAAAAAATACTGCATCTTCTAGTTTAATCTCCATCACTAACCCTAGTTGCCAAAGAATCAATTTAGTACTTGTATAGCTGCCCCATCCAGTCACCACATTCAAGCCGCAGTAATAGTCCGAGAGGTCCAAGTGTGCAATTCTATCTACTATCATGTTTTGGTTGATGGCACAGGTATACTATGCTCTACATTCATTTGTAATATTTGCTAGTAAGAATGACCTAATGCTTATGTATCGCACATACATCTCTGGCTCCAGTAGACATAAAATATCGGACAGGTACTGAAAAAGGTTACTATTGGCCTGGAACCATTCTTTGGACTTCAGTAAATTCTTAATATAGTCTTTAGTCATGTGCAACTCCTTGCTGTACATCCTTTAAAAACCCCAATATCTATTGACTGTTGTACCACGTTTATGCTCCTTGGCTTCCCTAGCCGGTATGAGAGTTTCAGTATTAGTGAGTGTCTGTGTATATTGTTTCTGTAGCTGGAAGTGATATGCTAATAGATGTCCTCGCTTGTCTTCTATCCTGAGATGTTGCGCACTAGAAGGATACATTAGAAATTCGTGCTAATCTTGCTTGACCGTATCTGCCAGGTATTACTTTGTTACGTGCCTTCTTTCAAAGGTCTTCAAAAAGAACGGAAATTTGAATAACTTTCATATCTTGCTGTACTTTATTCTATTGGTAAAGCTGGCTTTTGACGGCGTGTCGAAGACTCTTACCTTTGTGATCGAATCCTTGGTAAGCTTTGAGGTCACCAATAAGGTAATTCAGCCGGTTCTGAAGGTTTTTGTCTATTCCAATAATAGGGTGTGCAGTCTAAACGTATTGTGCAACCTAATAAGTATACTGTCTGGTGGGAATATAGTGTTTTATAATACCGCTGTGAGGATATGCTACTAAAGGTCATGATGAGTCTCCTTTATATAATGTTCGCCGCTCAATGTTCTCATCCTTTCCGGTAGTTTCCACTAACTAGACCTCATCCTGATGAAATTCCACTAGCTGCTATCCAGTTCTATAATGTTCTAAGGTATTCTGCCGTGGTGGTTAGGCTAATAGGTGAGTTTTTCTGCTGAGACCTATGCTGAGCCTTTTTGCTAAGACTTTTTGCCAAGAGGCCCTTTAATCTCCCATTCTAGATACTTAAAAAGACTTTCTTTCCTACTTTCTTTTCTTCTCTTCGTCGGTACCACAAAGTCCTTCCCTCCTGCAAACCGGAGCTGAGTTGCTGGTAGTAAGAGGTCTTACTTATCTCGAGTATGTCTTGTTCGCTAAGTGAGGGGGTATGTTCCATGTGACAGCATGTAAAAAGCACGGTCTGAAGGACCTTTAAACCTTCCTCCTGACTCCAGGAGTAAAACTGGGCGATCTAGCACTATCTATAGTGGAGCCCTGCTCGATTTTTCCCATATTATCAACTTGACACCTGCTACACTTTCTCTCCACACGCAATAAGTATCTCTAATAATCGGAAAGGTCAATGGCCCTCTGTCCTGGAAATCTGACATAGTTCATTGCTTCGCAAGAGTAATTAACTGTTGCTGAGGTTGAGATAAGGTCTGAGTATGCTGCTTGTGAACAATATACCTTCATGTTATCCAAGTGAATCTTTCGTAAGTTATCTTGATCTCCGTATAACTTGCAAACTATTTTGTTAATACCTCTAGGCTTGATCTCTACTAGACGATAAGGTTCGGACCA
This sequence comes from Glutinoglossum americanum, assembly GCA_020080175.1. NCBI lineage: Eukaryota > Fungi > Ascomycota > Geoglossomycetes > Geoglossales > Geoglossaceae > Glutinoglossum > Glutinoglossum americanum. The sequence goes on from JAGHQL010000156.1 coordinate 41,089, forward strand.
TCGACTTTCCAGCTTTTTGCTTAACTGTTTCTTCATCTGATAATCCTAAAGTAATACAAGATCTCTCTCTTTTGGCTTTATCCAGACTGGGTCTCAGCTCGTCTTCATCTTCTTCTGCATTGCTGCCATATTCGCCCTTGCATTTTCTCACTGTTCATCTCTTCTCTCGATATATAACCGATATAAATGAGGTGTACTATTTTCTGGATCTTTTACTTGCACCAGTTCATCTTGCTACAGCTCTTTTAACCATGATCCCTTAGAATTATATCTGAACATGATTTCGGCAGGAGAGAAACTGTAGATCTTGACAAGTTGGGTGTTGATAGCAAACATAGTGGACCCTGCTGATAATCTCCAGTTTTGAAATCCCTTTTCTCCATGTTGTATAATATAAGCTCTTGTCCAACTCTTTACTAACTGAACTATTCTTTCTATTAGACTCACTGATGATGGATATAATATCGGGGCATCTAAATGTTGAACACCATTCTCCTTAAAGAAGTTCTTAGCTAGTGATCCTACAAAGTGAAGTCTATTGTCAGTATAGAGGGTTCTCGGAAATCTGAAGTTTGGTACTAGAAACTCCTAGAAAAACTTGATAACGTGTTTGCCATCTGCTGCCTTGCATGATTTTACCCATGTGTATTTAAAGAAGTAGTCTATAGTGATGAGAAAATACTTTGCTTGTGTACTTTGACATAGAGGATTGATTGGCTCTAAAAAGTCTAATCTGATCATAGCTATAGGTTCAAACTTGATGATTGGTAAAAGGCCTGTACTCTTTCGTTTCGGTCCTAATTTCTGACATACATAACAGGTTTGGTAATATATCTCCACATTGCAGGTTCTCGTTGGCCAAAAGAAGTTTCCTATAATTTTGTCCAAGATTATAGCATTAGAGAAGTATCTACATCCGTCATGCATCTTCTTTAATATCCCTGGTATCTGTCACCAAAGAATACACTTTACAAAAATTCTATTTCTTTCTTTTTTCAAAAGACCTTGATGTGTTAACCAATAGTTATGCGCCTTCCTTCTAATATTCTTTATCTGATTCGAACTTAAGCCCTTCTCCTTTAGTGATATCACTCCGCTTTTCAGAAAGTCAACTATGTCACCATATTCCTTGCTTTGTTGAAACTCAGTATGTGAGTCTAGCTGTTCTACTCTCAGTACCGGCATAGCTATTCTGCTTGAATCTTCTACTGAAGGTATTATCGTATATTGTGTAGACATTCTACTTAACCTATCTGCAATGCCAATAGTATGTGATTTTCCTAGTCGATGGTAAACTTCAAAATGATATTCATTTAATCAGTCCTGTTATTGTATGATCCGGCTCAATGCTTCCACGCTCTTACTGAGAATGGACACTAAGGTTTGGTGATCCATATATAGCTTGACTAGATATTGACTTTCTATTACCAACTAACACACTTCTGCTAAACAACGAACTACAGCCAGTGCTTCTCGTTCTGTATTTCCATATCGAGACTCAGTATCGGATAGCTGGAAGGATATAAATATAATAATTCGCTCCTTCTCTTGATGTTTTGATGCTGCCTCCGTGCCTTCAGACATATCATGTAATTGAAATAGAACACCTTCTATTTCGTACTTACTAGCATCTGTTGACAAGTGATACTGCAACTCTGTGTCAGCTCCTGACATTGCATTCTCCGATATCATCTTTTTGATGTAATCAAATGATTCTTGCTGTCAACTTGTCCACTGCCAGAGTTTTCTTCTCTACTCATGCTAAATCGACTTTCTTAGTGGTCCACCCTCTTTATTTCTAGGTAAGTCCTTCAAGACTCTTTCTTGATATGCTTCCTTCAATTATATTACATGCTCTACTCGTTCTGGAATGAAGATCCGTAGGAATGGTGTTAATCATATAAATGTATCTAGCTTGGCTCGATCCTGGGGAATAAGCCAATTCAATATCTGGTCTCGGTGCCGAACTGAGAGTCTTAAGCTATCTGGGTTTCCCATAAAGCCAACTAACTCTAAGGTCTTCACAAATACTTTTGTCTTTGACACCGATAAAGATATAGAACCAAAAACTATTCTCGGGAAGTGTTACGACTATAGCGGCCTATGTATGGCTCATGTGTGGCCTGTTATAGGCTATGGTGTTAGGGCTAACCTTTAGTATTTGGTGCGAGGCTTGCAGAGCCTTAGTGTTAAGACTACGGCTCGCTGGCACTATGTGGCCATGCAGTGTTATGCCTATGTGTATATAACTTTTGCACATCCCACACCCTCCTTCTTCCTCTAGTTTAGTATCGTCTTAATAGAATCTACCCAATACGCCTTCCAGGCACCGGAACTGGCAATTCGTGACAGGAAGTACCTCGTATGGAGAAACTGGAATTGCAAGTTGAAGTCATTAAATCCTCCTATATGATCATCCATAAATGGAAAAAAGCCTCCTTCTTGATAAGTGCCTATCAACAAGTCCATTCTGGGCTGAGTGTTGCTTTTTGGTAAGGATCCAAACACAAGATCTATAAATTGTGCATAGGTATGTAATGCTCCTATTAACCCTTGTTCCATTCGAAGATAAAGATATTGACCATATGGTGTCACGAATACTGCCTTATATTCATTGCCTAGTTTTATCTTTACTACCTAGTATCCGTTAGAACTATCAATGATAAAAAAACAAGTATGCCTAGGATGAATAACTGTTTTTAAAACTTCATCGATATGGTGTATTGGGTATTGTGGCTTAATAGTGACGTCGTTGACCAGAATAAAGCAATGAACGATTCAGAGGTCTGATCTACTCTTCTTTAGTACAAATCTTGTTCTGGCACTCCAGTCACTAGTTCTTCTAACTATTATCCTAGCCTCCTCTATCTCTGAAAATATCCTTACTGCAAACTCTCTCTCCTGTATCGTATAGTGAAGAACTCTTGACTTTTGAGTTTTAACCTTTGGTCAAAGATCAATTGAATGATAAAGTAGATCTGTAGGCTTGATATCTTTTATTCATTTGATAAAACAATCTCTCCAAGTATATAAGAGTCATCTGGCAGTTGCCTGTCACTCAGCAGTGTCTGCAGCCTCTCCTATCTCAATTCTTAAATTCTTGAACCAGTCATCAATTTTCTCTTGAGACTCTTCTGATAGTTCTCTCTCTATAGGTCTTCACTCGACAGGAAACTTTGCTGATTGTTGCAAGACTATTGGAGTAGTAGTAGGTGTAATCTGACTCTACTGTATCCGTTCAATCTCTACTATAGAACAAACCTCATATATCTTTGGTGGTAGCTTCTTCTTTGATTTGAAGGTAATATCTTCAACTTCAATTGTTAATTCCTGTTGATCGATAATTCCTCCAGGTTTCTTACTGTACCAACCAAGTACCTGGTCCTTTGGCAGTGCTACTTTTTTCCCTCATTGAACTCATCCTCTAGCTCTTCAATAGCATCTTCCGCCCATTCCTGTTCTAGTTCTTTCTAGGTATTCGCTCCTGGTCCTAGTCCAGTATCCAGATCTGGTTTGTCCATCTTCCTCCGTATTCCTAATGGTGTTGGCCTTACAACTATCTGAATTCTATCTTACTCAATACTGAATGTCTTATTCTTGTAATCTTCCTGAGCTCCAACTCCTTCCAACTATCATCTTGATAGTAACAAATCATATGTTACCCTATTTCCTGTGACATAGGCTGTAACTGGCATCTTGACTCCTTCTACATTTACTACAATCTCCACACATTCTTTAATTTCCACCAAATCATCACTAGCAAGCCAGATACCCCAGAGTTCCTCTGTAATCAATTGTAGCTTTGCACCAATCTTCTGAACTGCTTCAGAGCTAATCAAATCTACAACTGCACCAGAGTTCACTAGTGTTCTTAAAAGGCTTCATCCGTTTATTCAAGAGGTAATATAAAAACAATCAGGAATCTTTCCTTGTACTGACACAATCTGTGTAACGGTTGGTTCTATTATGTCTTCCTTCTTTACCACAGTAGCAGGTTCAACTCGGGGTTGTCGTGTAACTCTTTTCCGAACTTGAGAGAATTTCATATCATTTGCTAATTGTTATTATACTATAGGAGCGATGTTAAATAATTTTCGAACTTTAAGAGTAACGTTAGTATTCAGGATTCTATTAGTATCAAATTGAGTATATCCAACCATACCACGAATAGGTGCTGGCATCTCATGTAGTTTTCTTCTGATAGGAGCTTGTTGCCCTACTTCTTCTTCTCGTCATCGTACCTTTTTAGTATTTCATCATTGAAGTTCTTGTAACTGCGATGCTAATTGAGATTCAATAGCTCATTGCTCTTCTGGGTTTCTTATCGTATCTGGTAAATTATCTCGCATCTCCTTATCTGATCTTGAAGGTCCTTGGCTTTCTATAGTTTACTACCTTTAAATAATTCGAGATGGCTGTCAATTTGTTGTCCTTTGTGGTCCATCTGGATATGGAATACTTCTCTGTATTGTCATCAGTTGTCGAGTTGCTGGTGTTGCCATTGCTTATTGTTGTTTTTCTGAAAGTATGTAATCTGGTGATAAACGCTCAGGTATTATTATACTTGTAGTAAAACTAACTTGCCGAAGAGGAGGTTGTTGAGTTGATGTGGATATAGTCATGGTGTTCTATACATTCGATTGACTAGCTCCAGTTCTTTGTCTTTACTCTTCCATCTCTTGATATATCTTTTCCTTATTGGCCTGTAATTGCTCTGGTACTATAGAAGCCAATGTACATTCAGGGCTTATGTAAGATGATTTCAAACAGTTGAAACATCGCCGTAATGGTCTTGATATTCTATTATACCAATGTGTTGATGATAATGCTGATGAAGTTACTGAAGTTGTTATTTTATCACATATCGCTTGAAATGCTTGTGTCATCTTCGTAATAGGGTCGGTTTCGATAGCTGTTGTAGCGACAGGGTATACAAAGGCTGATGTTAACTCTGATGATCTTGTATAAAGTTTTTTGACTGCAGCTTTGACTTCTTGAAAAGTATATAAGCTATCGGGTAGGATAAGATTGAGTATTTGTCTGTGTTGCTGATTGTTAAGATTATCGATGAATGCTTGTGCTAAAGTGAATGCCATGTCCTGATTCATTGCCAATGTTGCTAATGCCTCTCCTTCCTTAAGGTAATCAGAAATTGACTTAAAACCTTACCGAAGAGTTTTGACCTGTTGATGAAAATACAGTCACTGCTGCTTCTCACTATTCTCTTGCCTAAATCTTTTCAAGAATTCTTCTTTTAACTTCCTCCAATCCTTCTGTATTCCTATATTCAAGCCATCAAACCACTGCTTTACTTTTTCTCGTAGACTATTATAGAAATAGATTGAGTATAATTTCTTCTTCTCTTTCTTGTCAGTCACTGTCTTGTTGACCATAAGTTGTACACCTTTCAAGTATATCTTAACATGGATAGGTTTATATCCGATACTAGAAAATAGCTGTATAAGGCTATTGTCATTCATTTTGAATAAGATATTCTTTGATGACTCGGTCGAAGGTGTCGATGACTGTGCTTCAGTTGGGTTCAATATCTCAAGAGACTGTAATGTTGACAATAGGGTATTAAGAGAATCATCGGTAACTGCTGATCTTGTAGATACAATAGTACCTGTGATAGGAATTCTCGATATATGTCATAGCTGGGTCGATGATGGAGCTTTAATTGATATCGGTCGGGTAGTTGTTTTCGAGTCTTTTGTCATAACCTATATTCTGATTATTCTCTGTATTCAATTAAAAAAAACTTTATTAAAAATTAAGAATTCTGCTTCCTGAATTACTTCTGCTTCTATAATGCTGCTAACAGCCTCTTGCTGTATTCTCGCTAGCGAAAAATTTTCAAATAATCGGTATAAGCTTCTCTTATCTCAATTAAACTAATAAATCAACAATACAGTGGCCGGACTCTCTTCCTGCATCCACTGGACCTAGCTACAGCTGGTTTCCCAAGAATCTCCTCTTGTTCGCCAAAAGCTGTAGTGCTCGGAGCAACTCCTTGGGGTGTAGGTAGGTTGATTGTTCTAGCTATGCATACGCGAGGACTATATAGGGGTGGTTCGCCAAGACCTCGCAGCTCGGCTCCGCCGAGCTGCTCTAGACAGCCATTCTAGGCCTATTCCCGGGCTCTATAGTACTATTTTAATAACAGCTTCATAGACACTAAGAAAAATTTTGTGATTCCAAAACTATAGATTTGTCTCGTGACAGGGTGCGTCTCGGGACACAGGGACGGACGTTATTTGCCAAATTTGCTTCTTCTGCCCCCCCCAGCTCAGCCCCTTCCCGGATTCCAATTGCGCCCCCGCCCTGCATGTCAGGCCGGTAAAGGAAGCCTCGAGGACAGCCCTGAGCGGCCTCGAGCAGCCTGAGGTGGGTCGGTATTGGTGATTGATCACCAACGCTGCTTCAGTTACTTGCCAAGCTGCTCAGCCGTGCAGCACCAACTCGCAGTCATGAGAGGCGATTTAGATATATTTGCACCGCCACGCTTGGCAACGCTTGAACTTGACCTCTGAGGGATTTTAAACCTGCTAGCCTTGTGTCGGTATTGATGGTGACGGCCCTTTATGAGGGACGATGTATCCGTTATAGATTGGTAACAAACATCCGCAGTGCACGTAACAGGCTTCCCAATGTTTGTACGATTTCCACTCACCGTCTGGCCGGTAATTTTGCTGTGGGATCTAGTATATTCCACTTGCTACTACCGCGATGGGTCTATTGACTCCAGGCCTGGCATGCGACGATGTGACTCCCCTTTGCAGCACAATATGTGTTGTTGGCTTAGTGATTCAGATCTTGAATATCCAGACATATGCACGCCACAAGGTCTTTGCGTGAGCAACTCTACTGAGGCAGTGGGCAAGCTGTATTTGAATTCCTGTGCGATTCCAACGTGGTCACAGGGTTGCTCGCCACTTGCCGACTTTTGCAGTATGATCACAAGTTTGCCTCGCCCGTTCAAGAATTCTAGCTGACAGCTCACCACCGAACCCTTAGATATACAAAACTCTGAGTCTCGCATCACGCAGTGTGAAGACAACAGCTATTGCTGTGGGAAAGAGAACACTACTTGCTGCGACGCTGGGCATGGGCTGCAGCTCGGTTCTCGTGGACAGCTCTTGCAAGCCTCGTCCACAGCTTCGAAGACACCCAGTCCGTCCGCAACAATCACGCCCACGTCAGGCTCGACACCCAATCGAGATTCAGGTCTCAATAAGGCTGCTTTGGGGATTGGCATTGGGCTAGCCATTCCGTTAGTTATCATAGTGTTTGTGGTAGCTCTGTTGTTTTATAGACGAAAGAAGGTACATGCAATCAAGCAAGGGCAAGAAGGAGCAGGTTACGCGCCAACTTTGTTCGAACTAAAGGGCGAGTCAGTGGCGCAAGAACTGCGGGGATCGGACTCCCACGATCAGACTCACGTGCAGGAACCTTTGCATAATGGTGGAGGATACTAGGGTAATTTATTTGCTCGGTGGAGAAGCTGGGTCATCTCGACATAAAGCTTATACTTGTTGCTTGACGATTTTCCTTAACTCGCCGTTGCAAATAGGGGGAATTAAATACTAGCTACCATTCTGTACATTTCCGGAAAGTATCACGTCTCTTGTTTAGAACAACGGGTGGAGCACGACAATCGGTGGCGAGACACCCTGCCGGAAAGAGTGTTGGCTAAACCGAAACAGGAATTCACCAGCATCCATCATATTATTATTAGATCCACATTCTGCAAATCGTGAACAAACTGGCTTAGTTATGCTAGCATAAAATCTCCGCCTGGTTTTTTTTTTCTTTCTTACCCTTTGAAATCGGTCCTTTGATCTTCGCCGCGAAAATATTCTGCCGGGTAGCGCTCTGGATAGGAGTGTTTATTGATTATGTGGGCGTCTCGGTGCGCGTGCTGGACTCGTGCTGGGGAAAGTTATGGTCTGGCTGGGATAATGTCTTGTCAATTGCGACACTACAAGAGCATAAAAGACTGCTTATCGTATCATCCATGGCTGGGAGCAGTGGCAATTCTGATAACTTTCAGACGGCCTCACAAAGTAGGGGGTGCGCTTGCGGGCGGCAGCTGTTCAATGAGAGTGGCAATGTCAGCGTGGAAATGCCTTCAAAAACGGCGGCCGAACCCTCCTAATTGTTTGTCTCTAATTTTCAGGTTTCCAAGTTGCTGCTTCTGTCTCTAGAAGGGAGCGCGGCTGCTTTAATCAGTCATGAGACGGAGCTGCAAGGGAATAGGGAGAGTTGCAGCCTGAGCAGCACAGCGGGGTTATTTGAAGATATTGGGCATGGAGCCTGTTCTGGCTCCCTTCACGTGTGGTTGCCCACTATTGTTTCGTATGGGACAGATTTCTTTTTTGTTATCCAAGTCATGACTGCATAGCGCTATATACTCTAGCGGTCATGATTTGCACAATCATGTAACCAGAATCAACATCATCCTCAAGAAAACCAGCATGATATAATTGACACGATAATGAAGGTGGGGTGAGATTAAGATGCATCGTGGTAACTCATGCGTTGGCAATGCGTCATAATGCCGAGCTACTAAGGTAAGGGTAGGTAACACTAACAGTTACTGCGCATAGTGCTCCTGGAGGTGTGGCACTGCTAAAACGGAAGGGGGTGTGCCATGACCGGCACCCTAGTAGAAAGACCGATCATGTATCAGCAGTAGTGGCCCGTATATCCCGGTTGAAGATAGGTCGGGGTAGACAAGTAATCAAAATTAAATCAAATCGGTCAACACGCCTTCGCGACAGCTAGCATCTATGAATGCACCAGGCTCAATGCGAGATAAGTCGACAAGAGGAACCCAACACCCAGCGATTTCAACCCTTGCAAATGGGGATTCTCCTCTCTTGATCCCTTCAATCAGATTTCGCCCATATTTCTTTTTGTCTTCTGGAGAGAGGTGTGCAGAATTGGGACTCTCCGTACAAATGGTAAGTGTATTCTCGATATTCTGCTCTATGAGTCCAATCTTCATCAAGCCTATGCAGGGAGGATCAAGCGATGAGACCATTAACTCCAAACCGCGATTCTGGCACTCTTGGAAGTCCAATCCAAGCGCCATGGTAACCATCTGGTAAGTTGCTCGATAGTGGTCAACCTCCGGATGTCCATTCCAGAGAGCGCCAGCCGCCGGTTGACCCAAGCCCCTCTCCCCTCCCTCGCGAAAAATTAAAGTTCCTAGAAATTTCATTGAGAAATCCGGGCTTGTAACTTCGTTCGCTGACCAGCTAGCGCCCAATTTATCATAAGCGGATGAGACTTTTATGATGATTGAATTAGGCCAATTCTTAACCGTTCTCAGGGCCTCGGACACTTGAATTGAAGATCGGCTATTGAATAAATTTGAATACCTTGTGGCGGACCGGCTCAAAGGGATGCTGTGTGGTGAAACGATATGGAGAGGTATGGTTCCACCTGTTGCGAGCGGCACTGGCCAACCTCCATCAATAATAACGCTGTATATTTCATCTATTGCAAGAATCCTCTTTTTCCCTAGAAACTTCGACGGCCTCCAGAGCAGTGATCCGAAAAGACCCATGCAATTGACTTGCACGGATACACCATGGTTATTCTCCAATTGTCGTATCGCATCTTCCAACAGATTCGGAAGTCCTCTGGCTTTGAAGTCCTTTGGGAGAATATAGCCCGGGCAGTCAACCCAGACCGATGCCACGTAATCGCAGGCTTTTGTGGCTCTTCGAGGAACCTTACCCAGCGCCGTAAGGTTAGCCAAGAAATCGGAAAGTCGACTGCTCTCAGCTTGTAGATTCCCTGGTGGCGTTTTCGTCACAGTTGTGCCCAAAAGGAGTTCCACCTGCCGCACCCTTTGCAACATGGCCATTTCCTTAACCCCGCCTTGACCGCTATACTCACCCATAGATGTTAAGGATTTAGCCATGAAAAGGGTATTATCCCCAACCACCTTTTTGAATGCCATTTCCTTCGCAAAACCTTCCAGCATATACCTCGTAAATAGCCGGTCCGCGAACGGCACCAAGAATCTCGCATCAGCAAGAGATGTCACACACGGAACCTCGTCATCAGATGTTCGCACAACCTTGATCGACCGACTATTACCTCAGATTCCCAGGCCCGAATAGCCTTTGTTCGCTTACATAATAGCGGCTGTAGAGGGCCTGGGCTTAACTTTGGTGATATATGTGGAAGCGGCGGTACTATAAACATGACGCAGCGTATATGTAGTCCCGTCTAATAGTGCCTAGCCTCCAGTTAAGCAACAACCCACCCACCCCACCCAAAATGCTGCTTGGTCAGCAGTCGCACCTTTGCACAAAGGTTTTATATTGTTTCTCAATGAAACCATGACTAAATTTAATTATTTAAGTTCTCTGATAATCGTCTTAAAATTCTTTATTGCCTATATGTGGTTTTATCCATTTTGGAGTTGTAGTTACAGTTGTATAAAAGAGAATTGTTGTTACTCATATTCAATTAAGAGAGAATTGCGCAAATACATAATAACCACATTAAAATCTACCCTACAAATTAGCACATATTGTAGCACTACAACTCTAGATATGCTTACATGTTTACTTTAATCTATTTAGCCTAGGGGTTGCTGAGATATTCATGTTAGCAATCAACGCATAAGTTATTGTAGTGAACTTTGCATGCTTTACACGAAAGTTAGCGTCGCTTGCACACAAACAGCCGAAGTTTTGCCCAGGCCCTCCCACAGCCGGCTTAAGTAAGCGAAGCCATTAACATTGATAGGCTGTGGTTGGGCCTGGGTATCTGAGGTAAGGCAAGTCCATGATGGAAGGGCATCAAAAAATGGCGTCAAAATCCTCAGTTTTCAGAGGCCATTTCACTGACATATCGTGTTACTCCGTATATTTCCGCGTCGAGCATCCGTATCCTCAAGAGTATATACACCGGCCATCTCCGAGGGGCAATCGGAAAATTGAGGAGGAAAGGCTCCGCGGTAGATCTATGGAGTGGGTATGAACGCCAAGATCGATAAAGACTGTACAGAGTGTCAGAGAGGTTTCCAATGCTGCTTTGTGCACGGCGACCAAGTCCCTCCGCTGGAGCAGCAGGGTCTCTAACCACTCCGGGTAGAATTCGTGCTCGAGAAGAGGCTAAGGATATAGCATCAAGCATATTGATGAAGGAAAGGCCATCATGTACCCCATACGTGAAGGCTAGTATGTTACGCAAAGCAGATCTCATGATACAGGTTTCAAAACCCTTGCCTCCCTCCCTCCACGAACGCTGCCAGCTCTGTACCCGGTTCCGAAACGGTTCCTGGCGATGGCAGTTCCACCGAAGACGGGCAAGACTCGAGATTGCCCTCCATGACTGTTTGGGCTCTGTGGGCAAATTCATGCGTGACCACCCCTGAACTAAGCGAGCGAAATCTCTCGAAAAGCCGATTTCGCCGAAGCCGGCACTCAGTACGTACGAGACTCGAATGGCCATGAATGAGCACCCGTTCCCCGCCCCGAATCTACAAGGACAAGCACAATTGGAGATAGCGATCTAGTTGTCCACAAGGAACGAAAAACGGCTGTCAAGATCACCAGCAGGTTGACATCGCATCACAAGCCCCGGCATAAGCGCTCGTTGCTCGGTTGTGCATGGTCACGGACACGAAGCCAATCAAACGGAGCATCGCAGTTATTGAGGCGCCTCGACATCCCGGTCACCCTGTTACACCGCAGCGAGAGCTCAAACACCATCCAGTAATTGTATTTCCTTGGCGCATTGCTTCTGTCGAGATTCTTAATATCGAGGGCTTCCCGACTTCCACAATTCTACTTTTAGCCTGTAGAAGGATCTCGGTGCACTCCTTACTAGTCCTTTCTTCGCCGTTGACGGTGAACTTATTTCTTTTCCATTCCAACAACCAGCACACTCCTTTCGAAATACCAGCGAGTCCGTCTAATCGCTTCCCAAATCAAATACGCCGAATCGCCCCGCCGAGCGCTAGGGACCGGGCTAGTCTACCCGACTCGCAGTGACTTTCTTAGCTCCCCCCCCCCAGCCTCACCAAAAGACCGTGCGAGAAACGTGAGCGTTTTTCAACCCGCGCGCGCGACAATCCCCCGCCATCGATCTTTATAAACTTCGTGCGTTCGCACCAGGAGCTCGCTAGGTCCAAGAACAAACACTACAGCATTCTCGCAGAATTAGGCTCTGCAAAGCCATAGAATAATGTCTTTAAAACAGGTGAGGAGGCGAAAGCTTAGTTTATTTTGCCGTTGAGACTGGATCCTGACCATGCGGATTAGGAAATCGAGACTTGGGTGCAGGCGCTCACTCACTACGACAATAATGAGTTTGAAGAGGCTTTGAAGTGCTTCGAACCGATAGCAGACACATCCAAGATACTGTTCAATTGCGGTGTCATACATGCGACTCTCGGTGCGCACCAGTTGGCGGTATGCTTCCATGCCCGGTACCAGCATATTTACAATGCGCGCTAATACAGCCCTTTAGGTCGAATGCTATCAAAAGTCTGTGCGCCTGGATCAATACTTTGCCGTTGCGTATTTCCAGCAAGGCGTCTCAAACTTCTTGCTTGAAGACTTCGAGGAAGCGCTGGCAAATTTCAACGACAGTCTTCTCTATCTTAGAGGAAACGCGTTCATCGACTATGATCAATTGGGACTTAAGTTCAAGCTTTACTCTTGCGAGGTACTCTTCAATCGCGGCTTATGCTACATATATCTCCAGCAAAAGGAGGCTGGTATGATAGATTTCTCCTATGCGGTTAAGGAAAAGTCGTTGGAGGATCATGACGTGATCGATGAAGCCATAAAGGACGAGGCGGAGGTTCGATTGTACCCCTAATGAGTCGAGGTATACGCAAGACTGAATGTGTTTCTCAGGGTTATACGGTCTTCTCAATTCCGGTTGGGGTCGTCTACCGCCCGAACGAGTCGAAGGTGAAGAACCTGAAGACGAAGGATTATTTGGGCAAGGCCCGACTTATTGCTGCCTCTGATCGATCGAATACTTTCACCGGGTTCTCGGGTTCCGAGATCAAGAAGGTTATTCTTCAGCCGACTTAACTAAAGCCACTGAGAATCCTTAACTGACTTCAGTTTAGAGTATGGACACGTCGAAAGACGCCAAAGACGATCGTCTTCCGGATAATATCTCGTTTGCGGCAAGTAACCTTGTTAAACCAGGGCTACAGAGCAGAGTTAGGCAGCAGTCGGCGCCTCCAGTCAGCCATAATATATTTCCGCCAACCCCACCACCAGAATCGGATAAGGCGGAGTCAATGGCAGGTCGCGCCCCTCAAGATCAATCCATGGGAGGAATGACCGGTCGAGCAATGTCCGTTCGTAGTGGAGGCAGTAGCGGTGGCGGCAGCGGCGGTAGCGTTACTAGCGGAGGCAGCAAAGCAGAAAAATATGACATACCCAAAGGCGGCGATCTACGAGAAAGGGGTCGAATCGGAACCATACGGACGGCATCGGAGCCTCGCGGCCCAAGCTCAAGAAGTGGATCCAAGACCAGATTAAGAGCACGCCAATTTGCCTCGCGACGTAGGATATATTCGGATGAGGATGACGACGAATACCCTGGGGATCTTTATGATATGTACCGAGGAGGCGAGAGACGCGCACCCGAACTCCAGCGCAGGGGGACTGCAAGAAGCAACGCTCGCCCCCGCTACATTGAAGAGGAGGATGAGAACAGCGACATCTACGAGGGGGATTCTCTTGACGAGGACGACTTTGAAATGTTGTCCGGTACGCGACGACGAAGCAACTTTAGCCGCTCCAACACCAAGAGACAGGCGGAAGTCACAAAGGTAAAGTGTCCACTTTCTTCATATCTATATTCTTTACTCAGCCTTGTATTAACCCCGAGCCTCAGATACGCGCCAAAGTCCACGCCGGGGACGACGCTAGATTCATCATGGTCGGCACCGCTGTCGAGTATCAAGACCTTATGGATCGCATACGCGGCAAGTTCGGTCTGCGCAGTCGCTTCAGGTGCAAGGTCCGTGACGAAGACGCTCCCGACGGTGACATGATCACTCTGGGTGATCAGGATGATCTGGATATGGCCATCTCAGCAGCCAAGGAAGAGGCAAAACGGGAACGTGCGGATATGGGCAAGATGGAGGTAGGTTTTCTTATTCCCCCTTACCCTCGTACCAAGCCTCCACAGCCTAACATTTCTCAAAACGAGCAGATATGGACACAGGAGTACTAGTGGGAGCTTGACGAGGATCTCTCATTTTCGGATTGGATCTCTTTTTCGTCGCAACCTCGAGGCAATCTATGGCCTTATCGTCCGAAAAAAAATAGTTCATTTATCTTCTCCCGCACATATTCCCCCGGCCATTTTTCATTCAATATTTGGAGCGGATGTGATCGTGGCGCACGCCCCCATAAAACCTCTATGTCTTCCCATCAGGATCAGGACCCACCCCCTTTCCGCCCAGAACCCGCCCTACTTCAGTTATAGATGCCACAGACGATATCAACCCGCGCTGGATGACAATACCATGATTTTCGCATTCGTTTTTTTTCTCTCTTTTCTTCTATTTCCCTTTTTCCTGTTTAATCGCATACCAGAGTGCTCCTCGCTGGAGCTCTAGGGTTGCTCACTTTGAAAACGGTGAACCCAACCAACACCTCTATGCATGTCACACTATACTACAAATAAAAAACATTACGAAAGCTTTATCTAAAGAAACTTGGGGGGTGTTCCGAAGCTCCAACGAAGATGAGGAACGGCCACAACAACATCGTGGGCTTAGAGGCAACAAAACACGTACTTTTTTACTCGGCCTGTCAGCGCAGACGCCGGGAGTCACATGTAATCATCCAGATAAAAAAATAAAAAAAAAGAATATGCCATGAAGAAAAGATAAGACGTGACCCCTGCTGGCGTCCAAGCACAAGCAGGCAAGCGAACACCCGAGTCCTGCAGATCGATCGTAGGGCATGAATGAGTGCAGTTGGGGTTCAAGCGCCACCACACGAACCCGAAACACGACGTTTGCATACCCGCGACCCCACGGAGTTGAATTACCGTTTCCAGTATTCGGAGGCAGAGCCAACTGCCAGGATCAACAGGCTGAAAAGGGGAATGTTCCAGTGGGGTGTTTGTGCGATGCAGTGCGACGGGGTCGCTTTGTCCATCAGGGCACTTACGGGGTACGTAGTACACAGACAGCGGGAGCTGGGTTTCAGATATCTACGAGGCAGGCGGTAGACAGGCGATGGGGAAGGGGGAAGGGGGAAAGGAAGCGGGATTGGAGGTGGGATGTAATGCCGAGGTGTAGCGTATATTCCCTCTGGCGGGGAGGTGGCTGCGCGTCGAGTGGAGAGGGTGAGGATGTGGGTGGGTTGGTGGTTGTAACAGAGGATCAAACGGAGGTATATTGGAAGGAACGTAGAAAAGTCATCACCAACCACTTGAAAATCAGCACGGAACGGTAGGATTCTCGAAAAAAAAAAAAAAAAAAGAAAGAAAAGGCGATGAAATAATTATCTATATGGACTAATTGCCTCGCTGGTATGCCCGGTTCAAGACGGGATTACTAGGACTAGGCATCGTGGAGGTAGAAACTGCATAGAATAAAAATTAATAAAGGCAAGAAATAAAATTAGGGATAATTTCTCGAATAACACAACTTTTCATTTTATTTTATTCACTCGACCGCTGCTGCATCATAGGGTATATGATCGGGGGACTCCCATGGCCACGAGGCACTCCCCGAAAACTACCCTTATATCACCTCACACCCTTGTATCGTAGCACGTGTGTTCCGGAGGGACTCCCACAGCCGTTAGACCACCGAACACACCCCTCGGGGCCAGTAAGCGGGTCAAAGTCGAAATCACAGTATCCCAGCAAAAACTCTTCCGTGGCATCCGAGTAAATAGAATGAAGGCTCGTGGTATTTGGGAAAACGGAGCAAACGGGTAACCTAAACAACAACAACCACCCCGGTTGGCCACCCAGCCTTATATATAACAACCTCTATGCATAGACAACTCTCTTCCTTACCGGGATACACACCACCCTGCACGCGGTACGCACCGAGTACGTACTCGGTACATACGCACATGCTACACCTACATACCCGCCCGTACCCAGTCCCGATAAAACACCCAGCCCCCCACATGCGCACGGTACGTACCATGCAGCGTAGCACTCATGCATGCACTGCAACCCTATCCATCCTCCACACAAAAAACAAAAAACAAAACAAAACCGAAAAAGCCCCAGGATGGTTTTTTTTCTAGAAGAAAATAAGCACAGGAAAGGGAAGCATGGTTCCCCTGCCCCCCAGGGGTTCTCTGCTCGGACTCGACGACACGCCGGATCTGTCCGTTCCCGTGGTGGGTTGTTACTCGGGTTGGAGTGCCCAGGGGCGGGGCAATGGTTGCTCAGAGATGGCCGCTTTCAGAGGTGGTTCGATCCCAGATTCTATTCCAATCCGTTGCTTTGGCTGGCTTCTCTCGCCGTTGAAGGAGCACGGAAGCTACCCAATACCGCAGTGGCCTTCTTTTACTGCAAATATAGCGACGGTTCGTGGGATAACTTTCTATCCGCTGCCAAAGGGGTCTTATCTCGGGTGCTAAACTATAAGAGATCGGGTGATAGATAGCCTTCTGCTTTTTGTTGACGGGAAGGCTTCCTGTAGCGGCGAAACCGATCTTGTGAGCTCAAAGTTCGCGAAAGGACTTCTTGAAATGGTCGTCGGAAGCTGCAAGAAGACGTGCATCATTCTTGATGGCCTTGACCGATGCAATCGAGATGAACGAAAAGACTTTTCTATGCTTCTATCAATAAAATTGACCGCGACCGACAATAAGTGTGATATTGAAGCGTGAGAGGCGCCAATTTATCGACAAGAGAGCATTTCTAACATTTTGTTCAAGGTACGAACGAATACTGGACCGAATATTGGACCCTAATACAACAGCACGACAAAAAGACGCGACCAGGCTTTTGGGTTGGCTTGTATGCGCTTTCCGCGCGCAGATAAATCGGCAGCACACCGTAGAAGTGCCGTGGGAGTCCGATGTATTAAACCTTTGCTGGAAGAGGAGGCCGAGACCAAGGGGAACTTCCACGAGGAGCAAAAGACTGGTCGTGATGGAGTTCCAGGGACGGGTGGATTCCTGCTCCCGGCACTTCGACTATTGGAATTCCCGCTGCCGGAACACTCACCGCCAGGACTCCCAGCATCTACCGCTTTCAGTCTGAGCGATGGCTTTAGGCTCTCAAGATGCAAATCCTGTAGAAGTCAGAGGGTGCACTATGCTTACTACAACGCCGCAGCCCATCTACGACGTGTCCACTTCCATCCAAGGGCTAAGCGTCCACACCGGAAGAAAGTGAGACGTTATGGAATTGGCGGTGGAGATTTTCCACCAATGTTAGAGTTAAAGTGCTGGACGAGGGAGTTGGGGGAAATAGCTCCCACGAGATTCTAAGAGGAAATTGTCCACCTTAATTGTGATGGTAACGAAAGATTCGAGATAGGGTGGGGGGAATGTAGGAAATGTACGTCATCCACCGTTGACCTGCGCACTTTCCGCCGTGGCGCGACCTCACAACTTTAACACGACAACAAATGGTGGCATCCCAAACCCAAAAAAGCAGAATCACCCTAGCCACCACGGCTATCCAAACATCTAAAAGGCTACCTGAATCTACAAAGGCTCACGCCATATATTTTTGAACTTGTTTTAGGTACGTTGCTTGAGCTACACTTGACTAAACCCCAGTTAATACCGCGCCCTAGATGGGGCAAACAGCCACTACAATTTCCCGTTCATCACATCGTCACACCACTTCCCCGCACTTTTTATCAACATCAAAAGTACAATGACACAGCATTTTGTATACCCATATAGACTTGTCTATGCTGAAAAATGGATATTTATAAATTATAAGTTGAGGATGATTTAACTCTTGCGACGGTACTAGAGTACTTGTCTGAAGAGTAGGATATTTTTTATTAGCGATAAGATTTTAAGATGGCTAAAAATGGGAGCGATCACCCTGGTTGGAGAGTGGGAAATTTGGGTGAGCTGGCTGCGGTTTTTCTGTTTCTCGGTGAACTCGCGATGCCGCACTGAGCGAGAAGCCTCAGATCCTCCCTCACAATCCGGAGGATGCTAAGCTCATTCGCGAGGACTTCCGATCCCGTTAGGCTTCCGTTGACCTGCAAGGATAGGACTCCAGATGCCCGACAGCCAATGGATCGCCAGGTTCGGTGCAGAGTCAAGCTTCTGTGATGGTGTGTGGAAAAGGGCGTGCTGAAAAGGGCGTGCTACCGATTGGATGGTATATATTCGCCGCCCTCCCACTTTCGAGATTGTTCAGTGTGAGGACTGCCATCTGTCTATTGCTCGCCAGGCGGGCCTCTTTGGTCTAATCCCACAACTCCATCCACCAAGCACTGCACACCAGCGACAGCCAGCATGCAGGAAGATATCAACAAGGAACATAATTCGGAAAAACACCCCACCGTCGTCGCGTTAGGCCCGCAAAGTCCTAAGAGTGCCGGAGACCAGCCTCCTACCCCGAATTGGCCCACCGAGCCCAAAGCATTGTCGCGTAGGTCTCTTGCTAAAACCTGCGGCGATATTCTGTTGATCGTCCCTCCGCTTCTATTCGTTGCTTTGGCGATTGCCGGTGCTGTATACAATGACAAGCTCGTCTCCACCAACCCGGGGGGGAGAAGATTAATTGAAGCCGCTCGTCTGGTGAGCAGTTGCTATCGAGGACGCGTTTTCCATTACGGCAGCTGACTTTTTCACCAGGGCCCCACGATCTACCCGATCGTGTTCGCTGTCACTGCTGGAAGCAGCATGAAGAAGCTGGCACTGTTCAGGGCTGAGCGTGGTATTAGCCTCGCGCTGCTGGAACGATTAATGGGTAGTTCAAGCCTTGCCGGGGCGTTGAAATCTCTCTATATGCTACGAACGCTTAGTCTCGCTGGGGTTGCTATAGTGCTCCTGTGGTCTTTATCTCCAGTGGGAGGGCAAGCTTCTCTCCGGCTGATGACCACTGCCAATAGGAGCTCAACAGCATCAATTCCGCTGCGATACCTGGACTCGTCGGATGCAGCTACTATGGTCACATCATTTGAAAGTGGTGATTCGGCCGTTAGGGCAAAACAAATGATCGACGCCTTATATGTAGCCTCGATCCTAGCTCCAGACTCGGTCCAGAGTTCAAGGATGGATATATGGGGGAATTTAAAAATCCCCTCGCTGGAGAGTCTCAACTCCTCTAGTCTGGACGGAAATGGTTGGGTCTCTATTCCGAAAGGCAGAGTCCTTTATTCCTCGCTCATCGGGCTCCCGGTGGTAGGACTTCTGAGTGAGGGCAAGAGTTCTTTCGCGATAGAGTCGTCCTACATGTTTTTGGATTGTCCCGACGTGTCGAAGTCAGACAAGCTTATCGAATTCCAAAACGATTGTCCGGCTTCAAATTCAAGCTGTTATATCGGTACCAATACCACATATGGCCGATTCTCAAGTTTCCAGTTTGGAAGTAACACGGCATCTAGTGGGAACACCTCCATTACAACCCCGAGGGAAATTGTCTTTGCCATAGGGGAAGGTCAGGGGGGGGTGTTTACGATTGCCAAGTGCACCCTCACTATGTCATACGTGGAGTCTCGTGTTGGCTGTGATGGAAAGAACTGTGCAGTTGTAGAAATGAGGAAATCTCGTATGAATCATACGTCTCCTGCATTCACACCTCTTTATATACCCCCTATTTTCAGTAATTTTGTCGCCGGCTTCTCCTACGTTGATGGTCCTAACCCAGGGACTGGAGGAACTACTATGACTGAGGATTTTATCTCTAATACCTCTATTGGGGGAGGAGGTGGTATGTCGCTGTATTCTATCCCGCGAGATCTCTTCACATCGCGTCTCAACCTCGCTTTCAACACTTATTGGCTGCCTAGCCTAGGCTTCACCCCAACCGCCTTTGCTGGAAACTTGCCCACCAACTTCAATCTATCTAACTTCTTCGACGCGTTAAACACAACCGCTACCATCACAACCTCTCAGGAGCGATACGTCTGCGATCGCGCGTGGCTCTCCATTCTCCTGATATCGGCCTCAATTCTGTTTGTAACGGGATTGGTAGGTTACATTCTGGATTATATGTCCAAGAGTCCGGATATCCTGGGCTACATGTCTACTCTCACGAGAGACAGTCCGTACATGGACTTGCCTTCGGGAGGGACTGCTCTGGACGGGGACGAAAGAGCTAGGTTGCTCAAAGACGTTCAGTTAACGGTGGCGGATGTGGACTGGAGTAGGGATGTTGGACACATTGCTCTATCCACACTAAGAGATTCGCCAGCTAAGATGGCGAGGTCGGAGAAGGGGAGGCTATTTCGTTGATGAGACCATTCCGTTGGAGTCTGGGCTCGCATGGTACTGGGCTTGCTGGGTGACTCACAATGGTTCACGCTGTAGTATGCCCAGGCGCCGATATCTCGACTATCGCCGATGCTCCTGCCGATCCAATTTGACACTCTGTTCGGCTACGCCATATCGCCGCCTCTTCGGGCTGTTTGTTTTCCTTGTTACTGTCCTTCTCCGCCCTTCAGGCATCAGCAGCTCGCAAGGCATAATGTTTCCTTATCTAATAGCCGCATGGCGGCCGCGATCTCCAACAGCATATAAGGCGGCATATCCACCCACCCCGAGCAATGTAAGAATAGACATTCCGCTCCGTGGTTATTCCACTGTCACATAGTTTTCAATATAATTCTATCTACGGAGTGTGAGTTTGCACTTCGTAGAGGACAGGACATGTATGATTCCTCTCGGTGACAGCATTTCCTAGCAAAGCATCTTCCACAACTCCAAGCTGTTGCCTTTCGACAAACTGATCCATTTGGCCAGCCGTGTTTAATCCAAAAAACCATTATGTTGTCCTGCCGGTATCGACGCCCCGCCGGAAACAGCCTATAGTCCATTATCGGCCCTCTCTCCCGGCGAAAACGGCCTCCAGACGAAACAGGTTGTTCGTGTCATGATGTTAGATGGAAGAATGTGGGTGAGAGGTGGTGGCTCAGTCACCTTCCTGATTGCTGCTGTCTGTTGTGCAGCCCCGCAGTCCTAGTAGTAAAGTTTGATTAAAGGGCGAGTGCGGCCGAGGCGCGGGTTCTGGAAACTGGAGGTTCAGGAGCCATCCTGTTGCCAACATTCGGGCCTCGATCTGGGCCTCGCAAGGGTGCTCGGGGTCGAATTTAGGTACTGATCGGGGCGGCTTAGAGCGGCTCAGTCGTTCTTGCTCGCTGCTCAGGTTTGCTCGGGTCTGAAACCGGAAATAAAGCTTATGTGAAGTCACTTTCTCATAAGGAAAATTTAAAGGAATTTCCACTCATGGCAAAGGGTAGGGCTGTAAGCTACGGGTCACTTCATTACAGCTACACGATGGTGATGAGCTCGAGCGCATCCAGGGAATTTGGCCACTTCCCATCCATTAATCCATGGACATAAGCGTGCCCAACAAGGCGATAATTTCCCGCATCGCGCCGAAGCACAATGGGCATGGATAGACCTGAAATGAGAGCCACAACATCCCCCTCTGCAGGCAGTCCTTCCACGGTTCCCATCCAGCCCTCATTTGTCATGAAGAAGCTCATGCCGCGGTGAAACGCCCAAACAGAATCATGGAACTCCATAAGCTGATGGTCTTCAGCAAGCCAAAGGGAACAGCTCATGTGGTAATGCGCTATGGTTTCCTCCCCCAACTCCCCAGGTGCGGAAATGAAGCCATCCTCTAAAAGGCCCTGCTCAAAGTCCCGCTTAAAGTCATTTTGTCCATTAAGGCTTTTGTACCAGGATAGGAAACCCCTCATCTCCTCAACTCTTTCTTCAAGGGAACGCTCGCGTTTCCTTTGCTTGATAGAGTCGATCACCCTCTCGTGTGCCATCATTGTGTCCAAGAATGCGATCATCCAGTCATTCGACTCGGATCCATAAGGACCAACATCCCTTTCGGAATCCGAGACCAACCGAGCCCAGCTCTGTACTGCCTCCCAGACCGCATAGCTTCTGGAGAACCAATCTGGAGACGTTCTTTTGAATATACCCGGTAATTGGGGCCCTAGCTTTTCTTCAACGATTGGGATTGGTTTTCCAACTCCGGAAACCGTATCCACGATTTTGGCTAATAGTATAAGAGACTTCGAATCCTGGCTAAATGAGTATAGCGCTTTTGATGATGATGCTTGGAATTGTGTGGAATATCTGTAACGCAGATTCAATCCTTCTGATTTCCAGGAGTCACTCCAATCAGGAACCCAAGAGGGGAGATCTTCAATGCGGCGAGGGCTGTTGACGAGATAAAGAACATCTAGATCATCATCGTGAGTAATAATTGCTCTAGCCACCTCGGTGAAGATCTGAGCTGTGTTCTTCTCATAGGTAGGGTACGGAAGCTGAATTTTCAGTTCAGAGCAAAGACCGTACAAGGCAAAAGCCTTATCCTTCGGGTCCGTACAGTCTCTCAATCGGCAGTCGGCGAATATATCCGAAACTTGAGGTATAGGCTTGTTTCTCTTTTTAGGGTGAACTAGCCTCCGGAGCAGATCATCCAGACCAAGCCGACTGCATCGAATGTACAAGTGGAGTTTAGAGTATAGCTGCATCGTACTGTTTATTAAGTCACGTCCGTCCAGCCCTATCTCTCTGAATTTCTGACTGGCAGTTTGAAGTTGTTTCCATAAAATCTCATGCTGACTACAGATTACCAGAGCCGTATCGGGGTCGCTGAGGGCAATTTCTTGCAGAGTCCACATTCGATTGAACCATGGGCGCCCATAGACTTCGGAGTATAGGTGCCATGCATAAATATCATCGTCGTCGGAAGCTTGAGGAACTGCAATTACAGCACTACTTTAGCAAGCGATGACAGACATGTGACCATGTTTCCTCACCGTCCCATATACCCTGCATTTTGGATTTCAACTCTTTTCGTTTGCTTTTTTCGGCAGCTTTAGTTTTGTTCAAACCGTTGTTTCTGTCGTCTTGTGTATTGCCATCGTCGTTGTCATCCCCCTTCTCGTCCTGCTCACCATCATCACCCATATCCTCCTCCTCCTCCTCCTCCTCCTCCTCCTCCTCATCGTCATCATCATTCATATTATCATCTATATCATCGTCCTCATCCTCTCCTATATCGTCGTCCATATTGTCTTCCATATCGTCATCCTTATCTGCTGTGCTGTCCACTTCCAACTGCGCAAGATCCTTGAGTAGACTGAATGTTGGGCCAACTCTGAGACTTTCATCTTCGCCCAGCCATATCAACACACGCTGAGCACGTGTGTAAATGCCGCCTATGAGTTGCACCTGATGGTTGCGGTCTTGTATCGACGACTGGTCGATGCAGACGGAATCCATCCACAACATCCGGTTACTGTCTTTCTTCCTCAGATGCCGCAGGGCTATTGCGCTGCTTCTAGTGATTAGGAGCTTTTGGGGGTTCGTATTGTCATCCTCGCATACGATGCACAGACCCTCGCTCGGAATCGCGCCATCCCAGGTGTACGAGATTGCTTCGTAGTCAGGAAAATCTTCAGACTTGAATTGTACTTCGAGAATGTTACAACAGAGTTCGGCATCGAAATCTTCCGCAGGATGTAGCCTCATAACCCTGATAGACTTTGTTTCGCGGCCGATAGGGGTGTACCGATATAGAGACCGTTCCGATTTAGTAGAATGGTATGATGTCATGATCAAGATAGCCTGCCACTTGCTGTGAGTGTGACGTCTAGAAGAGATAAGTGAAGCAAAAAGGTTCGCCAAAAATCGCCGGTTAAGGCTGAGAATATTGAGACATCGAGACAGCGGGGGATGTTCGATTAGATGAGGACAAGCAGCAGAGTTGCCTCTAAGCTAGCTACTGCAGGAGCCTCCCGTGCCACATGCAAAAGCTGGGCGCATAAATCAGCGTCTACCAACTGTCAAACGCGCCTAGCTTTTGTGCCTGCAGATTAGATGAGGCATGCCCTCGGAGCATTCCGCTCATGACCCCAGCATTGCTCGCACGGACTCTTATGAAGTCATAGAGTCATGATACCTCATATTGAGGTGTCCGTGACGTCCAGTCTCTTCAACTTACGACTAACCACTTCCTGGTAAGCAAGATGCTTTTGAGCCCTGCGCTCCTTGGTGCTTGGCAGGGCATATAAGCCCCTTGGCATGTTCTCAACATCCGAAGCGTGTGGCAGCCTCCTGCTGCCAATGCTTTGGCCGCCATATTCAGCTTCGAAGCATATAAGCTTCATGATATCTCTTCTTTATTGTAACTAGTTCAAGCAATTTATTCAAACCTACCATACCCACAATACCCCACAATCCGCATGACCAATAAATTACCCCCCTAAGACTCTCCTCTTTTTCTCTTTTGGACAGGAGCAGGAGCTTCAAAAAAAAAAAGGGACACGAAAGAAGAGCAGCAGTTGGGGAAAAATTATGATGAAAATGTTATTATTCACGGGTGATGAACGACAGATTCGGATTGTATAATTGGTGGATGGATGGTGAATAGTCATTATACCGTTTTCTCAACCATGCAATTTACAAAAAAATTACGCATCTAATTGTTACTTGTGTCTTGGGGGGTTCTTGCATCAGGGCGCCCCTACGTGCTATTTTCAGGAAAGGCGATGTCATCGTACGTCCTGCGTGTTTGATGGAGGAATGACGTTGATTACTTCAAGATACACGGAAAACCCGAGGTCTCTTTATAGATCATCCTCCATACCAAAATTAACGCTCACATTAAACTTCCTTGTTAGTAACCACTCGATAAAAAAGAACTCAGAGAAATCAAGGGAATGCCGCCCGTGGACCTTTACTCCGCAGATCCGTACTCCGCCAACACCGCGCACCAGACGCTACTAGACGTTTTTTTGCTGATATATTCGGTAAGTAATCTAGCAATCCTGCCTTCCAAAATCAAAACTAAATAACCTCTATCAAACATTTAAATAATCAGAATGCCCCGTTGTCAGTATCCCGCGGAACGAAGGCCCCAATCCCAGATGGATCAGTGGTGTACTGCGAGTTCACTCTGGTGGAATCTTCCTCCTCGTTTGGCTCTCTGTATGATAGATACGATCTGGGTTGTGGATACCGTTCGACTCGTTCGTAAGATCCGGGTTGTGGATACGATTCTGGTTGTGCATAAGATCCGGGT